>JAXIVJ010005339.1:2500-74767 GCA_036785665.1 Chirona hameri | reverse complement strand
CACCATTGACTGGAGCGGGGGGGGGCATCGTTGCCTTGTGTTGCTCGGCGACTTTAACCCGGCATTGACTGGGGTCTCAACAGAACACCATTGACTGGGGGGGGGGGGGGGGATCGTTGCCTTGTGTTGCTCGGCGACTTTAACCCGGCATTGACTGGGGTCTCAACAGAACACCATTGACTGGAGCGGGGGGGGGCATCGTTGCCTTGTGTTGCTCGGCGACTTTAACCCGGCATTGACTGGGGTCTCAACAGAACACCATTGACTGGAGCGGGGGGGCGTTAAACGCCCCCTGGTTATCTTCCGAACCAATGATCGCAGCGAGACGCGCAAGGCGACAAACGAAAACTATCAATGAGACGAATCTAAAGCATTCTCCAAAATGGCAAAGTGAGGTCAAATGTCAGGTCACGGTCAGGTCAAATGTCAAAATCGACGTATTTGAGTTTATGGGCCATACTTTCCATCCAAAGCCTTCGATTATGATCATGATCACCCAAAGTGCTGCCAAAGCTATGATACACATCCTGCAAGAGCTAAAGTGAGATTGTTGGCAAAGGTCAAGGTCAAGGTCAGGTCATAAAAGGTGACTATGCGCAAAATATTTACGAAAGTCATGTCACACATGTTTTATGCGCTATTTTTCACGTATAATTCGATAGTGATAGTCATTTTACCACCTGATTACATTTACGTGAAGTTAATGTCAAGTACAGGTCACTAAAGGTCAACAAAAATTAATTCATAAATATAAACAACAAAGGCATGTTGCTAGACCAGTTTTGTCTCAGAAATGCAGTGGTGGCATTTATTTGTTCTATCTGGTCCATAAAAGCAACAAAAACGCAAGTTCAAAATATGACGTCAGTTACCCATACTTTACATGCCATAAGTCAGTCAAAAATGGTGATATCATTTCGAAATTTGGTATGGTGGTTTCCCATATGCGGTTATCTGACATAGCTTCCGTTTTTTTTTAAATATCTTTGAAACATTTGATTTTGTGGGCATTTCCCCACCTCAATTTTTTTGGGGGGGGTCAAAAACCAAAATTTTCAAACACCCGAGATAGCCATCTTGGCCCTTGCCATTTGCTATCCTTGACGTTTTTGGATTTCATTTTCCTCAAAATATGGCATTTGTACGGAAAAATAAAGATATTGCTTTGAAATTTGGTATGGGTATTGTCCATACTCAGTTCTCTCACAAATATTCCGGGTTTTTCTAATATCTTTGAAAATTTTGATTTTGTGGGGATTTTTCCAATTTTTATTTATTTTAGGGGTCAAAACCCAACATTTTGAAAATCCGAGATTGCCATTTTAAAGAGAATGCCATTGTGTATCTTTGGTGAATAGCGTTTGCAATTTGCTTTAAAACTCTGTTTTCTATGATTTTTCAAATATTTATCTTTTTTTACCAACATGACTTCATCAAAACATGATTATCTCCCAAACTACTCAACCAATTTCAATTACATTTTTACAGCATACGTATAATTGTTGTAAAATCAGCTACAAAACTTTCAGGAAGATGTGCATGTGTAAAAAATGATTCAATAAAAACCTCAGGGGGTGCCTGTCAGGCCCTCCGTAAGGCGAGGGAACAAATCCAGGGAACAAATCACAGGGAACAAATCCAGGGAAAAAATTACTCACAGGGAAAACAAACTTTAAAATCCGCGAGAAGGACACGGCACGATGTTCATCCGCAACGTTTTTAACCCGCGCACTGCAGGTGATTCCCCAACCTCAGGTTTTTCGCAGATAGTGAAAAAATGGCGGCGCGTAGCGCCGCCGGGTTTTGGCGCACCTGTTGGGACATCAATTGCGCACACCTTAAAAAACTGACCTCGGGTCATCTCAAGTCAGGTGACCAGACCAGGTCAAGTGACCCCACCTTCAAAAACGTTTGCAGTTGTGCCAAAGCCAGAGTTTCTCACCGATCAGCTTGAAACTTACAGGGTGTCATGAGGGCATAAGTACTTACTATTCGTTTATCTCGGAATTGTGATATCGGTGACCTAAGGTCAGGTCAATTTCGTGACCTCCCCATAATAAGTCAACGGGGAAATATTCAAATGCTTCCTATTTCAAAGATATGCATGATATTAGTCCAATTACTTCTGGATCATGTTATAAGATATTATTGATCATCCAAGTGCAAGTTTTATTATGTGACCCCCATGGGGTCATTTGAGGTCATCCGAGGTCACCATCACCTTTTTGTCAATAACTCGCGACATAATGAAGATAGAGAAGTAAAACCGACAGCAATATGTTTATCTGGAAAAGACACGTCTCCCTATATGCAAGATAACCTATTTGGGTCTTGATTTCAGGTCAAGATCACGTGACCTAAGGTATCAAATTTTGAAGTTGACCTAACAAGGTTACCATGTAAATCATTCGACACGCCTTGACGAGGAAAACACAACGGCGTAAACTGTTTTCCGTTATCTTTATTAGATAGAAGGTTATTAGCGAAAAACGGTTTTGAAAAAGCAACATGTTTTCTTTTTCGACCTCTGGAGCCTCCAATATTGACCCGAGATCAAATTTGAGAACATGTCAATTACAAATTTCAATGGCTGGCGACCGCTTTTTTATTTTGTTTCTAGCTAGGATAGTGTCCCAGATATATGGGAATTTCTGGAGCGAAGACCTAAAAGAGGACAAACTGGAAAATGTGACCTTTGATGTCCTCTGGCGACCTCAATCTTAACGTGATCTAAAAAATACTGGAATACTTTCGATAGAACTTGTATCAAGTGATCAAACGCCGTTTTCCGCTTGTCTCTACGTTGCGTAGTTTTCTAGATGGCCTGCATTGCGCGATGCGCAATCCCATATATGTCTACATCTACCTCAAATCCCTCTACATCTACCTCCACCTCGCCTCCCTCCACCTTTACCTCTATCTCTCCCTCTATATTTCCCCCTACCCCTCCTCTACCTCTACCTCTACCTCTACCTCTACCTCTACCTCTACCTCTACCTCTACCTCTACCTCTACCTCTACCTCTACCTCTACCTCTACCTCTACCTCTACCACCACTTTTACCTTTACCTCTACCTGTACCTTTACATTTACATTTACCCCTACCCCAACGCCTATTCCTACCCTTACCCCTACCACTACCCTTACCCCTACCTCTACCCATACTCCTACCCCTATCCCTATCCCTATCCCTACCCCTACCCCTGCCCCTAACCATATCCCTATCCTTATCCCAGCCCCTACCCTACCCCTACCCCTACCCCTACCCCTACCCCTACCCCTACCCCTACCCCTACCCCTACCCCTACCCCTACCCCTACTCCTACTCCTACTCCTACTCCTACTCCTACTCCTACTCCTACTCCTACTCCTACTCCTACTCCTACTCCTACTCCTACTCCTACTCCTACTCCTACTCCTACTCCTACTCCTACTCCTACTCCTACTCCTACTGCTACTCCTACTCCTACTCCTACTCCTACTCCTACTCCTACTCCTACTCCTACTCCTACTCCTACTCCTACTCCTACTCCTACCCCTTATACACCTACTCCTACTCCTACCCCTTATACACCTACTCCTACTCCTACTCCTACTCCTACTCCTACTCCTACTCCTACTCCTACTCCTACTCCTACTCCTACTCCTACTCCTACTCCTACTCCTACTCCTACTCCTACTCCTACTCCTACTCCTACTCCTACTCCTACTCCTACTCCTACTCCTACTCCTACTCCTACTCCTACTCCTACTCCTACTCCTAATCCTACTCCATACTGCTACTTTTACTCCTACTCCTATTCCTACTCCTGTAGGCCAGTACGGCGCCGTAGTTGGCGATGAACGTGCGAGCGCGAAATAAATGCTTGGTGAATTTCAACCCGATCGGGCAAGTAGTTCCTGAGATACACAAAAAAGGTGCGCACGTGCAGAGGCACCCCACCCATGACTTGTGGGTAGGCGGCGGCGGAGGGGTCCCTAACCACACACCAAATTTGAACACAATCGGCTCAGCCATTCCTGATATATAGAATAGGGGTGAGCACGTGCGTACGTGCAGAGGCCCCTGACTTGTGGAAAGGCAACGGCTGAGAGGTCCTTAACCACACACCAAATTAGAACGTAATCGGTTCAGCCCTTCCTGAGACATAAAATGTGGGTGTGCACAAGCGCACGTGCAGAGGCACCCCACCCCTGACTTGTGGAAAATTGGCGGCTGAGGGGTCCCTAACCACACACCAAATTTGCAAACAATTGGCTCTGCCGTTGCAGAGGTTTTGCGAGAAAACACTTTTCAACACCCCTCACGCGGCACGCGCCACGCGCAGTGGTAGTCACCCACATGAGTCGGCATTGGTCTCAAATAGGGTAGATTGGATGGGGCTGCTCAGCAAAGAAGTCAGCTTGTCAATCGGACGTGTGGTTGCAGAGATATGCGCTTCTCAAAAGCGTCGCCACGGGTCGGGTCGGGTCGGGTTAGGCCGCTCATATTCAGATGTTTCCCATATACCACGGAAAGACGAGCGAGCGCTTCGCGCTCGCTCGTAATTACCCAGAATGCGCGATGCGCATTAATTGTCACGTCAGTATAATGTTCAACATGTCAGTGAAGCGTTGACAGTTGTTTTTTTCCAGCATACATCATGCCTAGCTGACTTTCTTGTTGACGGCTACAGTAGAGAGCCGTCTTAATATTCGAAACGCCCTAGACAATTAATCGAAAACGAAAGCCATCGCCAACTGCACCAGCGGCTATATAGCTAAACACCGATAGATTATCAGATTGCGAACGAATCATATGGGAAACGCACTTAATATTATCCATAAGGGACCCGCACTTAATCCATAAGGGATCCGCACTTAATCCACACGTGAACCGGTCTTAATACCTTACGTGAACTGCGCTTAAACTATACGTGGGAACCGCTCTTAATTTGCACGGGGAACCGCGCTTAAGATGCACGGGGAACCGCGCTTAAAATGCACTCGGGAACCGCGCTTAAGTTGCATGGGAGAACCGCGCTTAAGTGGCAATTAATCTCCCATAGATGAAAACTTTATTTTTGCTGATCGTTGGATGGGCAAGGCACGTGCTTCACTGATGACAAATGCGTTTTTCGAATCTCAAATATCGCAGCTCCTCACTTTAAACGCTCGGAATTGCCAGCCAACAAAGTGAGCCGAGAGCTCGTGCCCGCTCTGACGGCAGCGGCCGCGGCCCAAAAGCGGCAGAGACGCACCGCTCACGAGCGCCACAGACGTCGCACATGGCCGAAAATTTAATACACAAAATGGATGCACCGGCCCGAGCTGGTGTGAAAAAATCGCCGTCGCGGCTCTCGCCGTTGCGGAGCAGCGGCCCGCCAAAGGGAACTGACATCACATACATACATACATACATACATCCGAACGTTTTGATTACGAGATACGGGATACGGGATACGGGATACGGGATACGGGATACGGGATACGGGATACGGGATACGGGATACGGGATACGGGATACGGGATACGGGATACGGGATACAGGGAACAATACGGGATTGCGCATCGCGCAATGCAGGCCATCTAGATCTCATGCAGGCCATCTAGATCTCATCTAGATCTCACGGGGGGCGGAAATCAACCCCCCTGCAGTTCGTGTTCGGCGCAAACCCCCTGGCAGTACGCGGGTTAGGGGTAGAATCTCGTCAAGAGTTTTTATTGCAGTCATTCTCATTGAGCGTACCTTGTCGTACAACCAGGCAGCAAAGTAGTACATTGTTGAATGTGGCATTCGCGAGGGTGAATACTGTAGAGAATGGACTTTTCGTGAGGCTGCCTAGGCAACTGAATCGATTCTTAGAGAGCTTCCCTACAGTGGACATGTTCAGGGAGAGTTTTTACTCATTTCGCAGTAAGGTGAAGCTGTTCGATGCAGCATTAGCATATAGTTAGATAGTTAATATACATCAAATGATGTGATCATTCCCTGGAAGTTTTTGTCATGTCTAGCGTATTTGTATCCATCACTCGTTTAGCGTTTATTTTTAGGATTCAGGCAGCGTTTCGTATTTTTCGTATATTCACTTGATTTTAGCATAGGAATATATGTTCAGCAGATGAGTGTCAATGTGTATTATTGTGTTTTCGTTTTAGACTTCGTCCATCAATGGTGGTGATGGTGATTAGATCCCGTCGGCGATCTTGAGAAATAATTAAATAAAAATAAATAAAACATTCATGTCTTTAAAGAAAGGTCCCATTTCAGGTGAAGGACAGTTCAGATGCTGACATTGAGGCACTTAAATGTATGAGTACATGCATATGTGCGTGCGTGTGTACAATGTACATGAACAAGAGCGCAGGTTAAAGCAAAGGTCGATGCCAAGTTCAAGTAAAAAGGTCAGTTTTGACAAGGGACCTACATGTAACAGCCACCAGGTCTTGGCTTAATAGGTATTGTACGAGTTATCTGTTATATATTTAGTTTGGGTAGACGCGGCCTGCACCCTGCACGGGCGACATGGCGCATTTTATATTAGATTGTATGTATAAAATGTCGACGTCGGAACGTTTATAAAGCTGCGTATCGAGCGTCAGAGCTTGTGCTTTCCACCATAGTATTTAGTCGTCGTTTTAAATTTTAACCAGTGCCTGGTGCTATTACTAACTGCCACCCTCTAAGGCAGCAGTCATTTCTTAGTCTTACACCTAATCAAACATCGACCAACGCAATTTAACTATCAGCTACACCATCATCAGTTTCGGCCCTGTAACAGGATAATGCAACTTAAAATACAATCATTATGTCGTTTTGAAACTAACCAGTCATACCTGGCCTCTTGACTGGACGATAACACCCCACGAGTGTGACAACGTGGCCAGGCTAATCACTGCTTAACCCGGCATTGACTGGGGTCCTCAGCCGAACGCCATTGACGGGGGGGGGGGGCGTTAAACGCCCTCTGGTTATCTTCCGAACCAACGATCGCAGCGAGACGCACAAGGCGGCATTCGAAAGCTCTCAATGAGATGAATCTAAACCATGCTAAAACAAATCAAAGTGAGGTCAAATGTCAGGTCACGGTCAGGTCAAAGGTCAAAATCGACGTATTTTAGTTTATGGGCAATACTTTCCAGCAAAAGCCATCGATTACGAACGTGATCATCACCCAAAGTGCTGCTAAAGGTATTATACACATCATGCATGGGCTAAAGTGATATTGTTGGCAAAGGTCAAGGTCAAGGTCAGGTCACAGAAATTCACAAGCACAAAATATATACGAAAGTCATGCAACACATGTTTTATGGATTATTTGCCACGTATAATTCGATAGTGATAGTCATTTTACCAACTGAATTAATTTACGTGAAGTTATTGTCAAGCTCAGGTCAAGTTCAGGTCACTGAAAGTCAAAATTTGAAATTGATAAATATAAATACAGAAGGCATGTTTATGGACCAGTTTTCTCTCAGAAATACAGTGCTGGCATTCATTGGTCTGTATCTGGTCAACAAAAGCCAACAAACGCAATTTCAAAATATGACGTCATGACTTACCCATACTTTAGATGTCATAAGTCAGTCATAAATATAGATATATGTTTACAAATTGGTTTAGTAGTTGCCTGGGTATAGTTCTCTGACATATCTTCCGGTTTGTTGAATATTTTAGAAAATTTTGATTTTGTGATAATTTTCCCCCCAAAAAGGTGTTTTGAGTTTTTGGGGTAAAAAAATAAAATTATTAAAACAAATCAGAGATAGCTGATTTGTAGCCCTTGCAATTTGCTATCTTTTGGCGTTTTTAGATTGCATTTTGCTTCAAATGTGGCATTTGTACGGCCTGGCAAAGTTGAGCTGATTTTGGTGTAAAACTCGAGTGTAGTGACGTCATTAAATTCGCTATAACTCGAAGAGAAAAAAAAACGACGAAATTTCGTCATTTTTTTTTTACAAAAGACGTACCCATTATTTATAAGAAGGTACCCGAAGTTTTACGTTGATAGCGCTATTAGTTTGTCAGTTATTGCGAACATTCATGAGGGGGGGGGGCGTTAAATACTCCCCCGTCAATGGCGGGTTAATTTACCAGCTTCAGTTCGTTCAGTACCGTGACAAAGCAATAAATTATATTGTTATAATGGCTCGGTTAGAGTCATTTGAGCAATGACCCTCTTTTGACACATAAACCAGCGTGTTATCATCGGTTATCAGTGTGTTATCATCGGGTACCAGCGTGTTATCATCGGTTACCAGCGTGTTATCATAGGTTACCAGCGTGTTATCATAGGTTACCAGCGTGTTATCATCGGGTACCAGCGTGTTATCATCGGTTACCAGTGTGTTATCATCGGTTATCAGCGTGTTATCATAGGTTACCAGCGTGTTATCATAGGTTACCACACCAGTCGCCGAATGCCCCACTGTCTGCTCTAGCCCTGCACTACCATGAATACCGCCTGGCCCCGCCACAACGTCTAAGGGAAGTCAATAGCAGTGTTCGCCACTGTCCCACCAACCCCCAGCCCGGCCCGGCCCAGGCCCATGAACACCAAGCCCAGGCCCCGACCAGGCCCAGTAAAATTAATAATATTGAGGCCCAAGCCCATTCAGATTAAATATATCATTATTTTCACAAAATTTACAATAATTATCCTAGCATATTCACTTGTATTAACTATAAATGTGAAAAGATAACACAGGCAAGTATATCATGATGATTGTGGTTTATGGCCGTGAGTGTCATTTTCTATAGGCCTGGTAGAGCCAGGGCCCTACCAATAATGCCACATTTTAACATTAGGCCTATGACGTTGCATGGTAAGAATGACCTTAAAATATATAAAGCCAATTAGTGAGGACAAATCCAAGTGCACATGTAATTTAACATGAGACCATATTAGAGATGGGTGAAAATTACTAGGGACAATGTCTCTAGTGTCCCCAGTGGTGGCGACGCGCATAACGACGCCCCTGATTATGGCGCACCGACTGCTGTGGCCATTTGGCGCCCAGTGGCGAGCATGCCGAAATCAAGGACAGAAGATTTAATCCATGCCATGTAAGCCACCCACTGGTAGTTGGTACATATGGATTTAATTTGCAGCATGTACTGTGAAAATACTCTGGGCCAAACAGTGAAAGGAGCAAAACTAAACAATGAGGTTGAATACGTATGTAACATAAGACAAAGCTGCTTTGGCACAAAAATAACTTGATGATTAAACAAAGAAACGAGACATATGTAATCAGAGCAAATGATAGTTCATACTTCATGATCCACGCGTTCAAGTTGAGTTGGATTTAATGGCGATCGAACAAAACTTTTTTTTTATTGTATTGTATTGTATTAACCAGTCCATCCATGCGAACATAGTTTTTCGGGACATCGGTTTGACAGCTTCTACATAGGTTAGGCAGCATATACATAGGTTCACACATAGCACAATACCCTATAATATACAGGAAGATACATCCATTTCATAGTGCAATACAGATGACAGTTTACTGATGAGGCTTTCGTTTTCGTAGTGCCACTTTGAAGCTCCCCAGAGTTTGGGCATTCATGGTCTCTGTTGGAAGAGTGTTCCATGCGGCCGCTGCTCTGTACACAAATGAGCGCTGAGTGCCGGCCAGTCGTACCCTCGGCAGGTGGAGTTGCGCCGTGTCCGTCAGCCTGGTGTCCCGCATGGCAACATCTGATCGGGGGGTGAACATTGCTCTTACTGCGGATGGGGTATTTTGGTCTGTGAGGGCTCGATACACCTTGATACAGTCACGGTGCTCGATTAGTTCGCCGATCCGGTTCCAGTGCAGTGCGTTCAGCGTTGGAGTAATGTGATCCCGGCGCCTTGCACCGGTGACCACTCGAGCTGCGAAGTTAATCACCTTTTGAATCCGATTCAATTGATAGTCAGCTGCTCCACCCCAAACGGGAAGGCAATAAATTATTTGAGAGAATACATGGGCTTGAATGATTGTGATGAGAGCTCTTGGTGTGAAGTGACGCCGAAATCTGTTCAGGGAGATGAGGATGCTATAGCATCGACGCACCACGGTAGAGATTTGCTGGTCCCAGGACAGGGTCTGGTCAATTGTGACTCCTAATATTTGTATGGCATGTGATGACTGAAGTGTGGTGCCAGACAGATCAAACTGGAAGTTCGACGCTTTTTCCACCCTTTGTTTGGTTCCAAGAATGATGAAATCGGTTTTTGTTGCGTTCATTTTCAGAGAGTTATTTTTGAACCATTGTTGCACTGATGTTGCTGATTCTTCCAGGCGGATTTTTAGCTGTGACAGACTGTCACTGTCAGATGGCGAGCAATCAAGCAGCTGCGTATCGTCAGCATAACATAGTAGTCGACCATGAGCGAGAAAACCCGCAATATCATTTACAAATAGACTGAAGAGAATAGGGCCGATGATAGACCCCTGCGGGACACCATGATTCACTGGACGGACCACTGAGCCGCCACGAACCATCTGCTCGCGTCCTCTAAGGTAGCTGGCGAACCAGTGAAATGATATACCATACCATTCTAATTTTTGCAGGAGGAGGCTATGGTCTACGCTGTCGAAGGCCTTGCTCAGGTCAATTGCCATAATTGAAGCTAGCATTCCGTTGTCGATCTTAGAATTGACCCATGAGACAGCGTCGAGGATAGCGTCCTCCGTGGAGTGGCCACGTCGATAAGCGTACTGGCTGTCGCTAAGAATGTGGTTGACTCGCAGATAATGGCTAAGTTGCGTACAGACAATGCGTTCGGCTATTTTTGACAGGATCGACAGAAGAGAGATTGGCCGGTAATTACTAGCTACATTGCGATCTCCTGCCTTGTGCAATGGGACCACGCAAGCCGTTTTCCACTTCGAAGGGAAAACTCCACTAATGAGGGAGGTATTTATCACATGTAGCAAGGGGGGACCAATAACATCGAAACAGCGCCGCACCGCCAGTATTGGAACCTCATCAAGACCAACAGATCTGGTATCACTCATTTGACTCACTGCTTTTGAAAGTTCGGGAAGAGTGGCAGGCTGAAGTTGAAAACGAGACGTGCAAACAGTCGGAGGACGCGGCTCAGACTGGTCAGAATGAACACTTGATTGCAGGTCATTTGCGATGTTGGAACCGACACTTGCAAAATACTCATTAAACTGGTCGGCTATCTCACCCCTGATTTTAATATCCGCGTTCGCGCTCCCCGCATCAGCACATTTTGCAAATTGATTGAACCTAGACCAAAAGCTACGATAGTCATTGTTGGTAAGTTGGCTGCACAGAAAGTCCCTGCGGGCACGTACTAGCCGACTGCGGACCCTGTTGTGCAGCCTCCTGTAGATTGCGTGATTTTCATCCGTGAGGTGTTTTCTCCATTTACAGGTATGTCACTTGCGAAGTAGTGTGATTGACTTGGTGATTGAGTCAGGGATATTCCACCACCGCAAATGCTTACCTTCTTAAGGTATCACATTTTGAGTCACGATACCAACACTTACAAAATGGCAAACAACCGGCCAGCTATTGTTCCCTTCAGGCTTCAACGCATTGCCTTCAACCCAAGGCCATACATATAAGGTAGAACCGTTCCGCTGCACAGCTATCTGCCATGACGTCACCGAGGGCATACTTATATCCGGCATAGCAACGCAAGCTAAATATATGAAACACTACTTCGCAAGTGACATACCTGTAAAGTACATCATCAATAATGTATGTTAGACAGTATCAAGTCTCATATTGAAACTCACAGGGATCCAAAAAGTAATGCTGCCGTAACGTCACCGGGGGCATTTATTGAACAGCTTATAGGCATTGGGATGACAACGGCCTGCCTTCAACCAACAAACGTTGTGATGGCGTGTGTAGTTTCTTGTCCCAGCGTCCAGCATGCGTTTCGCAAAGTGCGGCGAAGTCGACGCATTTAACTTAAAATCATGGAAATCAAGATTTTGGGTTTTCATGACGTAATTACATAAGCAAGGATATATATTGTAGTATTTTACAAATAGCATGTGTTAATGTATCATTTTTGGGCTTCAATTTTATAAACAATTATACATTTAGGAAATTAACAGTAATTTGAACTTGTTGAAGTATTTATCTCTCATATTTAAGGATGACGTAATTTATTCAAAGAGTCCCGAGCCGCGTATTTTTTGGGGTAGACAAAGAAGCACCAGCCACCCTAGCGATAACTGGACGATGCCCACACCGGATTTCAAAGCAATATCTATATGTGGCACTTCTTTGTCTACCAAATAAATACGCGACCGACCCCCAATTCAAATGGCGGCACTGCGCAGTGCGTACTGCGCAGATATACCATCTGTGCCGACAAATGATTGTTCATTGTGAACTAATGACGTAGCCAGTGCCCAGTAGCCATAATATCAAAGAGAGAGTTTGAATCATTAATAAGCTCAAATACAATGTTTTTCCATTTATGTTCGCGAAATGCAACGTAAAAATGCAAGCTTTTAGCCATAGATACTACAAATATCAATTGGTGCCAGTTTGGAAACTGCATACGTTATAAAAATAATGTTAGTTTGCAAGTTGAAAGCATGTAACGTTTGAGCTAGCGTACCCTGTGTGAGCTAACTACTAACCTGTTGAGTGTTGTGGCCTGTGGGGTGTTGTTTCGACAAAACGGATCAAAATATGGATTGAAGATGTTATAACTGGGTAAGATTTAATCCTGCCTGTCTGTCAGCGACATTTAAACACTTGAAATCCCATAAACTGTTTGTAAGGGTTTGAACTTTGAATTTCCTGTGATACCTAATGATCCTGTGATGCCTACTTGCGAAATGATGATGCGTCTCTTGCACAATGGGGTTTGATGATATTGGTTAGATATTGCTTTATTTGTTAAATTAATTTAAGATTATCATCTTCAGCATTGCAGGTGCTGGTAGATTCTGTCACCATTTCAGCTTGTTTTATATGGGCCTGGTAGGCCCAGGGCCCTACCAATGTCACATTTAAACATTAGGCCTAACATGGCGTTGCATGGTAAGAATGACCTTCAAATATATAAAGTTAGAATTGGGGCGCTACCAATCATTTGCAGGACACCCCTGCTCCCTGTTTCCCTGTTCCCCTGTTCAGGTGTTCATGACGTACATGATGACTGAGTATTAGTAGGTATCCTTGTACTCTGTAGTACTACTGCATATAACTCTGATAGTACAGTTATCATTGATTTAAGTGTTGATACACTATTTAACCACTATTTATTATGGTGAGCTCAATATCACTCACCTGTGTGTTGCTATGGAAGTGAAGTGAACTGCTGGTTATTTTTTTTGCGCTAACCAGAGCTTGCGCGGCACGCGCATTATTTCAAAATTATCAGGCCCAGGCTCGTCCAGAACCCTGTGATTTCCTTAAAGGTGAGGCCCAGTCCAGGGCCAGCCCAGGCCCATCCCAGGCCCAGCCCAGGCCCAGCCCAGGCCCAGCCCAGGCCCAGCCCAGGCCCAGCCCAGGCCCAGCCCAGGCCCAGCCCAGGCCCAGCCCAGGCCCAGCCCAGGCCCAGCCCAGGCCCAGCCCCAGCCCAGGCCCGGCCCAGGCCCGGCCCAGGCCCGGCCCAGGCCCGGCCCAGGCCCGGCCCAGGCCCGGCCCAGGCCCAGGCCCAGCCCAGGCCCAGCCCAGGCCCAGCCCAGGCCCAGCCCAGGCCCAGCCCAGGCCCAGCCCAGGCCCAGCCCAGGCCCAGCCCAGGCCCAGCCCAGGCCCAGCCCAGGCCCAGCCCAGGCCCAGCCCAGGCCCAGCCCAGGCCCAGCCCAGGCCCAGCCCAGGCCCAGCCCAGGCCCAGCCCAGGCCCAGCCCAGGCCCAGCCCAGGCCCAGCCCAGGCCCAGCCCAGGCCCAGCCCAGGCCCAGCCCAGGCCCAGCCCAGGCCCAGCCCAGGCCCAGCCCAGGCCCAGCCCAGGCCCAGCCCAGGCCCAGCCCAGGCCCAGCCCAGGCCCAGCCCAGGCCCAGCCCAGGCCCAGCCCAGGCCCAGCCCAGGCCCAGCCCAGGCCCAGCCCAGGCCCAGCCCAGGCCCAGCCCAGGCCCAGCCCAGGCCCAGCCCAGGCCCAGCCCAGGCCCAGCCCAGGCCCAGCCCAGGCCCAGCCCAGGCCCAGCCCAGGCCCAGCCCAGGCCCAGCCCAGGCCCAGCCCAGGCCCAGCCCAGGCCCAGCCCAGGCCCAGCCCAGGCCCAGCCCGGCCCATGACGAACTCTGGTCGATAGCACATTCCGACCTCGCTGCTGTACTTAGCGCACGGCCAGTACCTAAATTGCTTCAATATTCCGACCTCAATGTCCTCCTACGTAAGCATTCTAAGCATTCGGCCAGCACTTGAAATGGAGAGACGGAGGCAATTAGGAGAAACGGGCAGCGTCATGTCGACATGGTCGTGTGGAATATATTGCAGGATTTTACATATATAATTGAATTGTAACTAGTTGAATTGTATAGTATTAATAACTAATAATATTGTATATTATTTATATTTGCATGTATATACTTTAATTGTAACTAATTGTATATTAATTGTAATTGCAATATTTAATTGTTTATTTTAACCGATCAATTTCATATTAGGGCCATTCGGTGAAGTTCCGGTCGGAGCCATGGCGAGGTTAGGTCAGAATGGGGAAAAATTTGAAATTGCATGATTTCAACGTGAGAAATATATTATAAAACCAGTCGTATTTCAGAATGGTGATATTGAATTTTAATTGGGTCGTTCAACACCAAACCCATAAAAAGGAAAAATGGCGCCACAAATTTATGATACTTGAGAATCATATGTCGTTAAAACGGTGATGTTATTTTGAAATTTAGTTAGTGTATCATCTATACGCATTGCATCATGTGCTCTGATTTGTCAATATCTAAAAAATACTTTAACCCTCGCCAGTGCAGGGAGGGGGTTGATGCCACCCCCATCGGTTTTTCGGGAATAACTCGCGTAGAAATCAACCAATTGCGATGAAACTTTCAGTACCCTACTTGTGAGCAATTTGACACATATTCTGCAATTTTTAAGTTGTAGGTCACATGACCCGTGACCTTTTACCTGTTTTTCAAGGTCATGTCAGGCGCAAATGGCGTCCCGTGGTATTGATCTTTGTAACTTGTGCAGTTTCATAGTGTTTGTTGTTCAGGAGCATATGCACAGGTGTTTCCAGGTGACAGTTGTGGTTTCCACTGAGATTGTGACCTCGTTTGACCTTTTCAGAGGTCAACGGAGGTCACTGACCTCCGATGACCTCATATTATTTTTTTTGGTTTCTGGCAGTTTCTAGGACATTTTGTGACGCTGATTTAAAATATGGGATCCATTTTACATGATAATATGTTACACTGGGGACCTGGGGTCATGCGCCCCAACAGGTCAACTGAGGTCACTGACCTCAAATGACCTGACATGACCTGACATGACCTTTTTGGAATTTGGCAGTTTCTAGGACATTTTGTGACGCTGGTTTCAAATTTGGCACCCATTTAGCATAATTGTATGCTCATTCGCGATTCTAGCTCGATTAAACTCATTTTATACGCATTTACAATTGGGTTGAATTGTGGGTCATTGACATGACCTCAGAGGTCACCTAATGAAATAGGACCTTAAAATCGGGTATCAATGGCTTCCTCTCGTGACCAGCGACACGCTAGTTTTTTAATCGAAACTCTAGCCGAATTAGGGGCCGAAACGCTAGGGTGGGGGGTTTGTACCCCCCCCCCCCCCCCCGGCACGGTCACGCACTGATCGGACGCTGCACGGGCGAGGGTTAAGACAATTTTCTGGATTTGTTTTGCATTCAGGGTGAAAATGTATTATTTGGTAAGACAGATAGCAGTTTTGTAGCATAATTGGTTTGCTATCTTGTAAATATTTTGGTTGAGCTTTGCTTATCACTTTAATTTGAACGATTGTTCACAATTCGGCTGAGTTTACCACCAAACTCGTGTGAAGGAACATCATGGAATGAACTGAATGTATTTTTAAAAGATTTCGATGGAAATGTTTCATTCCACACAGTGTCCCAGGAATTGATGTGAATGAAGGTACGCCAAGTTTCACGTTGGTAACTTCATTTTTTAGATATTGTTCGTCAGGGTCGAGATTACTCTTTCCAATCAATGGTCTTTTCATATAGAGTAATTCAAATATAGCATCTTCGAAACGAGATTGTCTTCAATTTCCAATTCGTGGTGCTTAGTATTGAAACGCGTATCGAAGATACGGGTGCACAGGCCATGGAAACGACGACCAATCGATAGCTGAATCGTAACATTCACAATCGATAGCTGAATCGTAACATTCACAATCGATAGCTGAATCGTAACATTCACAATCGATAGCTGAATCGCAACATTCACAATCGATAGCTGAATCGTAACATTCACAATCGATAGCTGAATCGTAACATTCACAATCGATAGCGGAATCGTAACATTCACAATCGATAGCGGAATCGTAACATTCACAATCGATAGCGGAATCGTAACACTCACAATCGATAGCTGAATCGTAACATTCACAATCGATAGCTGAATCGTAACATTCACAATCGATAGCTGAATCGTAACATTCACAATCGATAGCGGAATCGTAACACTCACAATCGATAGCTGAATCGTAACATTCACAATCGATAGCTGAATCGTAACATTCACAATCGATAGCTGAATCGTAACATTCACAATCGATAGCTGAATCGTAACATTCACAATCGATAGCGGAATCGTAACATTCACAATCGATAGCTGAATCGTAACATTCACAATCGATAGCTGAATCGTAACATTCACAATCGCTCGCGTCCGGTGCGGTTGAACGGACCAAGGCTGTCTCCAATCGCGTAGAAACGGTCTGGGAGGCCGTAAGCTCACTTGAAAAAAGATCTCCGCCACTTATCAATCAATGCTAAACGGCCTCCCGGCACTGGACCGGAAGAGCACGCTACTTCAAATGCGGCGGAATTCCAAAGGGTAAATTTGAAATGGCTGATCATTTACCAACAATGGCACCAGCTTTCTATAAAATGTCTGAGCGCCGCATTCATTTTTCAGAAGGGTCTATCCAGAAGCACATTAGCACAATATACGACTAGCAAAAGGCCGTTGGCCTGCTTGTATGTCTGAACATTGGAACATTTCATGAGGTTAAAGCGTAGTTTAAAATGAGAACAATATGTTGGCAAATAATTTAGAGATGACGAAACAGTTGTGAATCATCTGGTCACACATAGTTTCCGTGTTAAATTTCGCTTAAATGCGCATTTCAAGGTCAAGGACTGTGCTCGCCAACTTGCCATCAAACCTCCAGACCCGACGAGCACGTGCGGGCGGCTGGGGGGGGGGGGGGATTCCAGGGTAAAAATTCAAAAGGGAAAAGTAAACAGACGGAAAGTTAAGGGACGAAAAGTCAAGGGTTAAAAAGTCGACATCGCTAAAAGTTGAAAGATAAAAAGTCGAAAAGGTAAAAAGTCAACATGGCAAAAAGTCAACACGCTAAAAGTCGAATAGTAAAAAGTCGTATAGATAAAAGTCGAAAGATAAAAAGTCGAAAAGGTAAAAAGTCAACATGGCAAAAAGTCAACACGCTAAAAGACGAATAGTAAAAAGTCGTATGGATAAAAGTCGAAAGATAAAAACTCGAAAAGGTAAAAAGTCAACATGGCAAAAAGTAAACACGCTAAAAGTTGAATAGTAAAAAGTCGTATAGATAAAAGTCGGAAGATAAAAAGTCGAAGGATAAAAAGTCGAAAGATAAAAAGTCGAAAGATAAAAAGTCGAAAGATAAAAAGTCGAAAGATAAAAAGTCGAAAGATAAAAGTCTAAAGGTAAAAAGTCAAAAAGGTAAAAGTCAACATGGCAAAAAGTCAACACACCATAAGTCAAATCGTAAAAGGTCGCATAGCAAAAAGTCAACGCGTAAAAAGGCAATGCTTGGGTCAGTTGAATTTCATTTGGGTATTGTAAATAGTTTGATGCATCTAATCCAGAGTAATTATTTTTTTCTTGGGTTTGGGACGGTTTGTTTTGCCATGGTCGGCAAAATACCTTCTGATGGCATAGTTGTTCATGATACATGTTTTCATTGATGCATGACTCAGGGACTGCATCAATACACATCTTGACTGAAGTTTGTCTCACGCAAAAGTGGAATCGAAGCCATGGTTAAGGGTATGCCAATTGCCATATTATATTTTGTGCTTAACTATTGAACAGGAGATAAGCAAGTCAATTTGAATTTTCAGGCCCTCGGTAACGTTATCGTTTATCACGAGAACTTACATACTTTGATCGTATACGATCAAAGTGTAAGTATGTCAATGTATTGTTGAAGCATTGCCTAAGGAAGGAAGTTTTGAAGAGTTCAACCAACAAAGAAACGTTGACAACTTGCTTACGGATAGGTACCGTTGGATGCGGCACTGCTGAGTCTGATCTTCAGTTATAATTTGAACCATATATAACATATCTACATAAATACATAAGACATGAAGTACTTATTTTTTATCAATGTTTGAAGACGTTAATAAATGGGTCACACCATAATCAACTAACCAAAGCATAAGTCGACTAATCTCAATTCTTTTAAACTGTAGGTAGGTAATAGGTATATATGTACATTGTACATACGTTGTTGAGGTATAAAACGCGACTTCCGCGTTAATGTCGGATAGTCCAAAGAAAAGAATTGAATGAACGGGAAGTCAAGAGACGAAAATTCAATGGGCCAAATGAACTGATTATCGTCATTGACTTTTTGCCATTTCAACTTTTTACCTTTTTACTCTTCATCTTTTGACTTTTATCGACGTCGACTTTTTGCTATTTGACTTTTAACGTATTTATTGTTTTCCATCTCGACTTTTACGTTTTTTATTTTTCATCTTTAGACTTTTAGAGACGTTGACTTTTTACCATTTCTTCTTTTCATCTTTTGACTTTTAGCGACGTTGGCTTTTTACCATTTCGACTTTTTATCCTTCGACTTTTTGCCATTTCGACTTTTCGTCTTTTGACTTTTAGCGACGTCGACTTTTTACCCCTTGGCTTTCCGTCCGTTTACTTTTTATCTTTGGACTTTTTACCCTTTTGCCTTTTCGTCTGTTGACTTTTTAACCTGTTGACTTTTTGTCACTTGACCTTTTATCCGTTTGACTTTTGGTCCGTCGACTTTTTTCGATGTTGACTTTTTGACTGTTGACTTTTTACCATGCTGACTTTTTGTGATTTTACTTTTTATCCGTTTGACTTTTGGTCCGTCGACTTTTTTCCATGTTGACTTTTTGGCAGTAAACGGAGTCAGTGACTTTTCGTCAACTGACTTTTTATCCGTTTGACTTTTTCCACGTCGACTTTTTACCCGCCGACTTTTAGGACTTTTGACTTTTTACTATTGACTAAATGTCCCATTACTTAACATCCGTTTACTTTTTGCCATTCGACTTTTCGTCCGGCACCCGGCTGGGGGTACGTGAGGGCAGACCCGACGAGCACGTGCGGGCGGCTGGGGTACGTGAGGGCAGACCCGACGAGCACGTGCGGGCGGCTGGGGTACGTGAGGGCAGACCCGACGAGCACGTGCGGGCGACTGGGGGTACGTGAGGGCAGACCCGACGAGCACGTGCGGGCTGCTGGGGGTAAGTGAGGGCAGACCCGACGAGCACGTGTGGGCGGCTGGGGGTACGTGAGGGCAGACCCGACGAGCACGTGCGGGCGGCTGGGGTACGTGAGGGCAGACCCGACGAGCACGTGCGGGCGGCTGGGGGTAAGTGAGGGCAGACCCGACGAGCACGTGCGGGCGGCTGGGGTTTGACCTATACACCGGTGAAGTAAGGTCATTAGTATTTGAGCCGGCGTTCGAGCACCACGTAACGCTGAGCCAACACGCCAATGCGGCTGACTGCCCACCGGTTAACGTCGGCTGATCGGCCGCAGCGTCGATGCAAGGCGCCATGTTCTCTGCGCTATTTGATATGGATTACATTGTCGTGTGACCATGATATCTTTCACATGAATCGCATAAAGTTCAATAAGTCACTTTATGAGTTTGCTTATCGTAGCTTATATGGTTACATAGAAACGAGCGGTATGCACTACCGGCAGATATTTTCTGTGTTATGACTGGTGGACCGGTCTTCCGTTCATCTTATCAATTCATAGATAGCAACCAACCGTTTTCGTTGTTTCATACGATATACATGAATGTATACCACAAATGTGGGCATCATGAATGATAATATTCCAGCTAGTATAGCTTCTGAGTTTATGTAAAATAAGCGGCATGCTGCCGGCTAAGAGCGAAAGATGAGCCTGGTTTACCCAGATTCGCCATTGTTTACCAAGCAAATATCAACATACAGCTATAAAGGCGGACGCACACTGCGCCATTCGGCGCGCGTCGACTCAACGGAATGGCGGGAAAAAACTGGTCCGGACGAGCTTTTTCCGCGCTGAACACCGCGGAACCGCGAAATATCGCAGTGATATCGCAGTGAGTAGCCCGCTTTAGAGCCGAATGGCGCAGTGAGTAGCCCGCTTTAAGGCGGCCGCTCACTAGGCCATTCGGCGCACGGAGGTCGCGATATCGCTACGACTTTCCGCACATCTTTAGCGACATTCCGCCTTCGCATCAGCCGAAACGTCAAAAATCGCGGACGAATGTCGTCGGCCGGCCATCTGCGGACCGGCGGAAAAAAGCTGATTCAAACGAGCTTTTTTCGGCGACTGAGCGCCGCTGAGCCGCGGACAACAAAATTGATCAGGCTACAGTGGCGAATCTATGCAAGACAGAGGTGCACATTTTGCACAGCATGCTCTTGCCGCTGTGAAATTTATTATGGAAAAGTTTCGTGGTTCTAAACTTACATCTTCGTCGAAAAATGGCCATCATGAATTTACCTTGTGACAGGCTGTAGGCACAGGTTGCGACATGCTGTAGGTCGGCGGGGCGGAATCTCGCGAGCAGACAGCGCCGAATCCGCCGGAACAAGGACGATATTCAGCGGTATCGACGCGATTTTCCGAGGCGGAATGTCGCAGTATATCGCGCGCCGAATGGCCTAGCGTGCGGCCGCCTTTAGAGTACACGACGGCAGAGCTGATCGTCGCATGTTTGTGTTTTAAGTTTCTTGGCCTGTCTGAGACAGATGATGACATATGAGTGAGACTGAGATGCTGTATCGTGGCCAGTGACCGGCCACCATACGGCTCCATCAAGTCGGGCGCCATTCTGATGGCATTTGACCCTAAACAGGTTACTGACCTAAGGTCATGAGACTTGACATTATGAGAGTTTCACAAGGTTGTTATGTGCAATTGAGGCAAAATGATCATATTTTGTTTTATCTGCAAGATATAAAATGATGGCACAAACAATTAAGCGCTCCCTCAGGCCGTTTGCTAAAACTCCATCAGAAAATGAGAACACATCCAACCACTGCCATGACACAAAAATGTCACAAAAATGTCACACTGGTAGCATACGAAGCTCACTTTAATCAATGTCTCCTTGCAGTTTAAAGGATTATACGGGGTTTCCCACAATAATTGAGTTACATAGTAAAACGTATTATAAAGGTGGTACAAGTCCCACGATATCCACATTTTTTCTTCTTCTGGAAATGACCTCTTCTGCACATAAGGACATTTCGAAGTGCGCGGGGATACCACCGCGTACTTCCTGCAGGATCGGCTGAGGCAGAGCCAGTCATCTCTTTTGTGCTAATAAAAACACCTCGCTTAACACGCGCCCTGGAGGGGGGCGAAATCCGCCCACCCCTCCGGTTTTTCGAGGATAGCGTAAAAACGGCGGCGCGCAGCGCCGCCGTTTTTTGTATACCTGTTTAGAAATGAACTTCCCGCATTATGTAAAATTCTTGGCCTCAGGTCATCTCAGGTCAGGTCACCAGACCAGGTCACGTGATGACCTCAACTCCAAAACGTTTGAAGTAGTACCACAGCCACAGTTTTACGCCGATCGGTTTCAATCTTGCAGGACTTCATAAGGTCATAGATACCAACAATTTGTTTATCTTGGATTTCTAATATCGGTGACCTAAGGTCAGGTCAATTTTGTGACCGCCAACACGGTTTTATCAATAACTATCGACATAATGAAGATAGAGAAGAGAAAACGGTGCCAATATGTTTGTCTCGTCGAGACACGTCTCCCAATATGCAACATGACCAACTTGGATCACCACTTGACCTTGACCTGAGGTCAAATTTCTCAGTTGACCTAACCAGGTCACCATGAATATGATTCGAAGCGCCTTGACAAGAAACACACGATGGCGCAAACATTATTGCTTTATCTTTATTAGGTAAAAGGTTATTTGGGGAAAGCAGTTTTGAAAAAAAAAATCACCTTTTTGACATTCGATGACCTCTGGAGCCTAAACTATTGACCTGAGCTCAAATCTGAGGACACCCATGCGATTGCATTTTTCAATGAATTTCGATTGCTTGTTTCCGTTTGCTGCTAACTATCATAGTTCCCGAGATATTTGGGGGTGTTCGAACCGAAGTCTTGAAAACTTGAAAATCTGACCCTTGATGACCTCTGGTGACCTCAATATTGACCTGAAAAAAAAATAACGAAATACTTTCGAAAGAGCTTGTCTCGAGCTATCTAACGACGTTTCCCGCTTGTCGCTACGTTGCGTGGTTTTCGAGATCATAGGGGGGGCGAAATCCGCCCCCCCCCCTCCAGGGCGTGCAATTATCAGAGGCCCTCCAGGGCGCGTGTTAAGGCATATTTCCAGTAAAATAAGCAATATTTGACAAAATAAACTTGTTTTGTTCCAACGACAGCAGCAGTTACCTAGTTTTTTCCCCATAAAATTAGATATTTTTCATGAATTTGTATGCCAAAACGCCACCACCAAATTCTCAACGCTACCGGCCAGAGATAAGAAAACCACAAAACCTGAACGAACAGTGTGCAGTAATAAAGAGTCCTGTAAGTTTGTAATTGCATCATCATTTTGTGACCCAGTGTAGGACTTGCAGATAATTCAAAACTCTCAAATTTACAAATGCAAATTCTAATATAAAAGTGGTGGACTGTAATGCCGATCAAGTACTCGTTATCTGATACAAGTCTCGAAAAACGCGAAAGTTTTAATGCTGATAATTGCTGAAATAATGGACTAAATGAGCATTGAGGTTCCTGTTATATGTCTTAAACGTGTTTAAAGCTTATACCACTGCAAAAGAGTGAATTTCCTTTCAGGACGGAAACCCGTATATTGCCTTTAAAGGCAATGGTTTGAAAGTTGCCATCTGCATACGATTAACGCTCGCTCTGACGGGTCTCTGAGAATTACGCGCATTAGAGTGGGACGGTTCGCCTTCTCAGATCTCGGCTCCAATAACAGCTCTGACACCTAAATTTGCAGGGTTATGAATGGTGCTTACTGTGAACTACTTTATGTGTGGGTTTCATGAGTCCAGACTTGTGCCTGATTCCAGTGGAATCGAATCCGATTCCGGAATCGATTCCGTTTGTACTGGAATCGGAATCGGATTCGATTCCGTTGACGTCTGGGTGGAATCGGAATCAGGAGGAATAAATAATCTTTAGAAAATGATTGAATCGGAATCGGAATAAACAGCTATTTCAGGCAACTCCGTTTTATTTTCGTTAAAATTGTTCTCACCATGAGTTTAACTTTTCCTTAGATAACTTTATTTCTTTCAGCATGCATATAGCAAAAGCAAAGCTAAGTGATGATTTGCTACATACTGAGGGTCAATAGACCTCAGTATGTAGCAAATCAGTTATTCCCCTTTTTTAGGTGGACACACGATGATCTTCGCTATGATGATGCTATGTTCATTGCTTCGGACATTCCATAATATTCTCATGTCTTTCAAAACATTGGTTTCCCTTTGCATCATATTGCAAAACAGCAGCTTGCAATCCGTTCTCATAATCATAGGTAGGTGTAGATATTGTTTTGTTCTCTCGTACGAATTTGACATTTTTGAACCCTCATGATTTTGTAGAACGGGTAAGTTTGTCAACAAATTCATTAAATGATTTCAAGTTTTCTAAAAATAGCCATTACGTAAATATACTTGTGCAATATATACAAGATATGACCATTCGTGTCATTCGTGTTATTTGTACAATTTGTATGACCCGACATATTTTATGCAGAGTGGAATCAATGGAATCGGATTCGGAATCTGACTTTTTAGGTGTCCCGGAATCGGATTCGGAATCGATTCCTCTAGTAAAATGTCTACTGGAATCGGAGTCAGAATCATACCCATCTTGGTATGGAATCGGAATCGGTTCCGCTGAAGCAGAATATATTCGGCTAAAGCGGAATCAAGCACAAGTCTGTGACAAGTCATGAATCATGACCTCATGTCAGCTTATTCAAGATCAAATTATATCCAAATGACGCTCGATAGTGGGTTGAGAAATGCGCTGGTCGGACTCTGAGCGCAACAAATTGTCACGCCGATGTCTCTTAAGCGGAATCATTATGATCCACGAAACGTTCAGGACCCTAACATGCAGCTCATGAATGGGCTATAATAAACTTTGATGGTTTTTGTGAATATCATAATCGTAAACGAAGACAAAACTTTCAATGCGGTTATAGCTCCGGTTGAATAGTCGGCAGCAAAGACAAGCTTTTTTACTATTTACTACTCATTTAATACAAGTTACAAATGGAAACCAATGGTGCCCAAATAAAAGGTGTGGACAATAACGTGTAAAAACATGAAACTGAGCTGATACCTTAGGTTTGATAACAAGCAAGAGAAGCCAGCTGACTGGCAGAAGACAAAATACGAGATAGTCGTTCGTTTATCCTGAAACATTACGACCTAAACAAGAACACTCATTCCTGCTCTTTGTTACACTGTGTGTACCGAGCGGAGAAACATGATCATAGGTCACTAAATTCAATGCCAAATAGCGCGGCATACCTCTCCATTCTCTCCGTTGCTTGGTCGATGAGGCAGCCGGTCAGCGGCCATATCAGCGATCCGGCTGCGAGCAGCGCTCGGATACAGGAGGCCGACTTTCTGCCTGGGGCACACAAACATCAACCTGCTGCGTCCGGACGGCCCTGGTGTGCGACAGTACAGCGCGGCGCTGCACGAGCTGGACCTTCTACAGCTGGTGAAGGCGCCGACACACCTGGAGCCGACCCACATTATCATCGACCACATCATCACCAACGTGCCCGACATCGACGCAGCCGTTCTAACGCCGACTGACGTCATAGATGACCACCTGACCGTGATCGTCCGAGCTCCGTTCCGCCGGCCAAGCCGTCGCCCCGCCCCGTTTACTGCAGGCCTCTGGCGCAAGGTAAATTGGGATGCGGTGTGCCTGGACTTTCTGCGTGCCGACTGGAGTACTGTTTACGGTGCGGCGGGCATAGATGAGAAAGTGAGTGAGTTTTTGCGCGTATGGTGGGATGTGATGGACGTGCATTGCCCACTGAAGAAGGTTACTCCTCGCCGCCCGCATTGTCCCTGGCTCGAGGGCAGCCCAGAGCTCCAGGACCTGCTACATGAGAGAGACGAAGCGTACCGGGCGTGGCGGCGTTCCGACACACGACTCTGACAAGAGCGGATATCGGCGACTCCGGAACCGAGTGAAGGTGTGCTTGGCCAAATGTAAGCGTGCTTATCTATGTGACCGCATGCTATCGGACCGCCGCGGTTTCTGGCGCAACATGCGTGACTTTGCTCTTCGCCCGGCCAAGGGTGAGGGAGGTGTCACCGAGCTCCTGTCACCGGCACAGGCAAACGAATTCAACCGACATTTTGCGACGGTCGGTCCTCGCATCGCCGCTGGACTAGCAGCCGGTGGCCCTCCTCCCCTCCCGCCGAGACCCCCTTTCGTCACCACAACAAGCATGCGTCTGGGGCCGGCAACTCTACCAGAGCTGTCATCAGCACTCCGTCAACTGTCCTCCTCAAGGGCAGTGGGACATGACGGTGTGCCTCTCCATGCTGTCCGTCAGTGTTTCCCTGTGCTTGGTCCTCACCTGCTACATCTAATTAATGTCTCAATCAGCTCGTGTGTCTTCCCGTCGGCCTGGAAACTTGCATCTGTCGTGCCACTGCATAAATCTGGCTCCCGTGATAATGCAGCTATTTTTAGACCGATTTCGATTCTGCCAGTCTTGTCTAAGGTGTGCGAAAAAGTAGTTTGTACTCAGCTGACTTCTTATCTTGTCTTATCTCATCTTTTATCGCCTTCACAATATGCTTACCGACAATGTCATTCCACGGAAGACGCCCTGATCGACGCTGTCGAATGGATGACGCGCCACATTGACAGAGGGTATGTCGTTGCCGTGACTTCCATCGACCTAAGTCGAGCCTTCGACAGTGTTGATCATGGCGTCCTCCTAACGAAGCTGAACTGGTACGGGATCACTCCAGTGTGGTTCGGGAGCTATCTTGGTGGCCGGCGGCAGGTGGTGAGAGGTGGTTCCTTGTCACTCCCACTGTCCCACGGAGTCCCGCAGGGCTCGTTAGTTGGCCCTATCCTCTTCAGTGTCTTCACGAACGACCTATCTTCCTATCTCCCCACGGCCGCCTTATTGCGTATGTCGATGATACCCAACTCTTAGACTCTGCGCATCCTGATGACATTACTTCACTTAAAACCCGGCAGGAGGAGACCATTCTCACAGTTCAATCCTACTTCACTTCAAATTCCCTGAAAATGAACCCGATCAAGACTAGTTTGCTCCTTGTCGGCACAGCCCAGAACCTTAAGAAAACCGCATCCTTCCAACTTAACATATCTGGTCGTGTACTAACACCATCCTCGTCCGTGAAGATGCTGGGAGTGACGGTCGACTCAAACCTATCATGGGAAATGCACATCTCCAACGTAGTCAAAAAGTGCAATTCGATCCTCTTCTGTTTGTATAAAATTCGTCACCATCTCACACCCGATGTCCGTCAACTCTTTATCCAATGTAACGTCTTCCCACATATCCTTTATTGCCTCTCAGTCTGGGGTGGAGCTGCTCAGTGTCATCTGCACAAGGTGCAGAGGGTGATTAATTTCGGGGCCAGGATTGTCTCCGGAGCGCGTGCTTGTGACCATATCTCACCGACCGTAAAGGCCCTGGGCTGGCGCAGCGTGGGTGACCTTATCACCCACCGAGACAGCATTGCTGTATACAGGGCACTGAGCGATCCGCGTGCTCCGGAGGCAATCCGCACGCTTTTCACAAGGAGAGCCGCTGTATCGCAGCGCACAACCCGCACGACGTTGGCGGGCATGTTGGATTCGCCAGCTTTACGCCTGTCGATGTCGCGCCGGGTATTTTCTTTTCGAGCGGCCTCATCCTGGAACCGCCTGCCACCTGCCACCACTGGTTCCCGGACAAAATTCGAGTTTTTACGCCTTTTATAAAAATGTGTTTTTAAGTGATTGGAATGGATATGTTTCTGGCTTTTACTACGTGTATTTTATTTGTGCCGTGTCTTACTGGGTCTGTTTATAACCACCGTTTTACCACTGTATCATGTCATGGATCACATATTAACCCACCGTGTGGAATGATCTACCAATAAACTGAACTGAACTGAGCCAATTTTCCAGCCCAGATCCAATACAACATTTTGTCAGAACTCAGAAGGCATTTTTGTTCGCGCATTTGGAGAACAATTCAATTTCGAGCTAGTGGACACCTTCACTCTTAAATCATTCAATAGGGAAAAAGCTGAGCGAGTAAAAACGGAAGACGGGCAAACCCACGTCCTCATGTACGCTTGATAAGTGGTGCACTGAGTCAAAGGCTCGCCATACAAAATCGTCCTGCGGTTTTCCTCCTCCTTTTCAGTTTTCACACGGCGTCCCTTCTGACACCCGTGACCCGTGACCCGTGACCCGTGACCCGTGACCCGTGACCCGTGACCCGTGACCCGTGACCCGTGACCCGTCGCCCGTCATCTGTGACCCGTCACCTAACCCCGTGACCTACCGTTCAGCACGTGCAGTCGGACGCTGGCGGACGGCAGGCTGTGCGGTGCACAGGTGTAGTTGCCGGAGTCGGCCAGGTTGGCCCGCTCCATTCTCAGGGTGGAGACGGAGGTGGTGGTGTCGGGTCGCTCGTTCAGCACCCTGTGTCGCGGCCCGTCCGCGGCGGCCGGGACCACCAGCCGACCCTCGTGGTACCAGAACGTGTGGGTCGGGGCAGACACAGTCCGTGAAATGATACACCTGATTTCCACCGTGCTGCCCGCGTTCACAAACATGTCCAGAGAGTCGCCTTCGATCGCCACCCGCGGCTCTGCAACAGAAAAAGAAATACGGCACAGGTGAGCCAAAGTTTCCATGATCAAGTTTCCTTGAACAACTAGTTAATAAAACACTGTTGTTTCGAAAGAACACAGATGTTATTGATATATAAAGTGTCTGCGACCTATATCTGCAAATTCATTGTAAGCATTGACATAATGTTAAAACACCACCATCTTGAACCCGCAAAACACAAATTACCTTTAAATTTAGTGTTGATATTCCAATGCAACTAGCGCAAAAAAGTGAGCAAACATGATTAGGTCTACATCTACACAGCTCAAACTTTCGGTCATGTTCGGGGCTAGGACTACAAAATAAAATGACTAGAAAATGTAACGAAAATAACACGCGCCCCGCTGGGGGGGAGGGCAGGATCTGCCCCCCCCCTCCCATATTTTCTAAATAACTAAAAATAATTATAATAGATATCGACGTGAAACCTGCAGCACCTTACGTTACAACAATTATACGTCTTCTCACAAAATTGCAATACTGCAGTGTGACTGGAGACTGGAGACTGGAGACTGGAGACTGCCCAGGTAGTGAGAGGTGGGCAGCTGACTTTGCCGAAGTCGTGCGGCGTGCCCCAGGGCTCCATCGTTGGACCAATCCTCTTTATCTTATTCACAAACGACATGTCTGGACATTTAACCCATGGTCACCTCATCTCATACGCGGATGACACCGTCCACCTGGACTGCGCGCCCTCTGACAAACCCGGGCTAGATGCCCTGAAAAACAGACTGGAACTCACTCTTCTCGAACTTCAAGCATGGTTCGGGGCAAACTCTCTCAAAATCAATGAAAAGAAAACTGACTTTCTCCTTGTTGGCTCCAAGCATAATCTGAAAAAAGCATCAGACTTCCACTTGGAAATTGATGACACGACCATTAAACCTTCAAAGAAATTAAAAATCCTAGGCGTCGTTCTAGAACCCTGTCTGTCATGGGACGCGCATGTCTCCGGTGTGGTCTCAAAATGCAACGGAATCCTCGTCTCACTCTACAGATTTCGGCACTACTTTTCCTGCGAAGTCCTCAAAATTATCGTACAGACGTATGTTTTCCCACACATCCACTACTGTCTCTGCGTGTGGGGCGGAGCGGCCAAGGGTCAACTATACAAAATTCAAAAAGTAATCAACTTCGCCGCCCGAGTAATCACTGGAACCAAAAAACATCTCCACATCTCTCCGGCCTTAAATTCCCTAGGATGGATAAGGATCGAGGCCATGGTGGCTCGCCATGACCTTGTTAAAGTGTTCAAGGCGCTGAAGGAAGAGGGTGTGCCTGCCAACATCCGCGCGCTCTTTACCCCCCGCGCTGCTGTGTCGACCCGCGAGACTCGCGCCTCTGACCGCGGATCCCTGCAGCTCCGAAAATGCCGTCTGTCCGCTACGCAGAGCGTATTCTCTTACCGAGTCGCGGCTGCCTGGAACGGCCTGTCCCCTGATATCAGCGGGATCACCACCCTAAGTACTTTTAAATCTGCTATCTGCGACCTGTGAGTGCTCACTGTGTATGTGTCTTACTGTTTTCCCCTGCATTATTTACTTGTATTGTCTTTTACCTCGACGTATTGGCTTGTACTTGTATTGGCTGTTGCTGTTTTTTTTGCATAGCCTGTGCCGCATCCTGTTGAAGTGAAACCGTAACACCCACCCCGTGGAAGGTTTTGAATACACTGTGTGACTGGAGTACTGGAGTACTGCAGTGTGATATGGAATGGAGCTGCTGCAACGCACACTGACAGAGTGAACCGGATTGAGCACACATTTATCATGTGGCTCAACGCTCACTGTCGCTGTCATTCATCATTTCTGTCCTATGCCTGCTGCTGAGACATTTTAACCCTCGCCCGGGTAGGGCAAAACACCTACGTGACCGGGGGGAGGGGGGGGGGGGGTACGACCCCCTTAGCGTGTCGCCCCTAATTGAGCTAGAGCTTCGATTCAAAGACGAGCGTGTTGCTTGTGACGAGAGGAAGCCGTTGATGTCCGATGTTAAAGTCTTGGGTCATTAGGTGACCTCTGAGGTCATGTCAATGACCAACAAGTCATCAAAAATGTAAATGCGTATAAAATGAATGTTATCGAGCTAGAATCGTGAATGAGCATATCATAATGCTTAGTGGGTGCCAAATTCGTAATCAGCGCCACAAAATATCCTAAAAACTGCCAAATTCCAAAAAGGTCATGTCAGGTCATCTGAGGTCAGTGACCTCGGTTGACCAGTGGAAGCGCATAACCCTAGTGGAACATATAATTATGTAAAATGGATCCCAAATTTGAAATTAGCGTCACAAAATGTCCTAGAAACCGCCAGAAGCCCAAAAAAGTAATCTGAGGTCATCGGAGGTCAATGACCTCAGTTGGCCTCTAAAAAGGTCAATCGAGGTCACAATCTCAGTGGAAACCACAACTGTCACCTAGAAACACCTGTGCATATGCTCCTGACAACAAGCACACGGAAACTGCACAAGTTACAAGCATCGATACTGCGTGACGCCAGTTGCGCCTGACATGACCTTGAGAAACAGGTCATAGGTCACGGGGCATGTGGATTAGAAATTCAAAATTTTCAGAGTATGTGGACATTTTTTTCAAAAGTAGGGTACTGAAAGTTTCATTGTAATCGGTTGGAAATTACGCGAGTTATTCCAGAAAAACCAAGGGGGTGGCATGCACACCCCCTACCCGGGCGAGGGCTAACCCTATTTGTAACAGGGGAGGCGGATTCCGCCCCCCCCCCCTCAGTTTTTTCTTCTTCTCGCAGATGTCTCCAGAACGGCTGGGAGCAGGCCCATGGAATTTTGGGACTTCTAAAATAGATTCACATATGGAGTCCAAATTTTGAGTTCAAAATCTTGAAACAGAGGCGGTTCCAGGGCACGGTTTGGGGGTGGGGGGTTCTGCGGCGACATTTGGGACAATATGGAAATGCGTTTGGCACGGTTTCTTCCTAACTGCCGCAAGTATGAAGGAGTTACATCGGTTTACGGTGATTGAAACAAGTGCAAATTAGTTGATGATAATTAACTATCATACAAATTACATGGCAGAGGCGGTTTCAGGGACTTGCAAAGGGAAGGTTTCCAGGAAGTATGCAACGCTTGGCGGGCAGTCAATAGAGCGATGCAAGGGGCATGTATACATAGCTATGAAGATGTAAAAGATAGCTTCTTCTTCCATTATTTGCATAATTTATTGCAAATATAATTGCAGGGTCGTGTTCCGGCGCATAAAAAGGGGGTGACTGGCATGGTGATGATGATATGCCAGCGATTACGGCGCAATAGAAGGTTAGTTTATAATGATATATGCACATATGAGGCCAGTAGAGGGAATTAATTCATTTTGTTTCAGAGGCGCGCTCAGGAATGGAAGAAAAGGAGTCATATTATTGCAAGGAAACTAAGATGCATGGGCCTACAATAACATAATATACTGCAGTCTTCGGATTAAACACGGACCTGAAGGGACTCTACGAACGATTATAAGATAATAGGCGAGTCCAGGTAGGGTAAAAGGGAGGTAACCAATGTGAATTGAAGTTGTAAGTGAAATAGTCATTGTTGACTAGTTAGTATCATAAAAGCGGAGAATATACCAATCAAAAGGTCTTGTTCCTCCCCATTTTTGATCCTGGATACACCTATGATGAAGTACAACATGCAAAAAGGAACCATCTAAGATCAGTAACTTATTTATATTGCTGGGTAGCAACTTGCCTGCGGTTAATATTTTTCTCTATTTTGCCTTACTTTTTCACTAACCTGGCACCGCCTACGGCGACAAATATAATTTATAACTGTTTTGTCTAATATCACAATAACACAGCATTTCATTTATCAAAAAACAACATCAATAAACTGTTTTATTATGCATTGTATTCACCCCTATATTGAGTGACCTGCCTATGATTTTGAATGTCACCTCCATATATCAATCTCGAATTCAATCTCTATCGATCCCCATTAGTTGCGTTAAAATCGGTTTATAAACATGACAGCTGTGTTGGATCACAAATACGTCTAATATTTGTAGTTTTTGCCCCCCTGTTGCCCCCTATCAAAAATGTCGGATGTTTTTTTTAGAAATGTAGATCGTGTTGAGGGGAATCAAACACCGTTTTATTTTTGACAATTGAACGGGTGGATCTCGAGATCTCCGGGGGGGGGGCGAAATCCCCCCTGTTACAAATAGGGGTAGCCAGGAGCCTGCTACAAATAGGGTTAAATAATCCATTACGTAACTAGCAGGAATAAATGCGATACTGTTGGGACAAAGTCACGTCGTACTTTGAATATTTAATTGCTTTAACATAGCTTAGTACTTTCCCAGTCACTTCACATCGTGCAACACATCTAAGCACATCAAACAGAATATCATATCCCTAGATGGTTGCAGTAATGTGCAAAGTAAACGCATTTTACCACCTTAAATGAAATATTACTTTGGCGATAAAGTTGTTCCTGAAGGAAGCGAATTCCGAGAGGCATGCCTTTGCGTTCCGATCATTATTATCTATCCGCCGGCAGGAAATGAACCATTGCTAGCGCTAGATAGAGTCACGCAGTCCTGTCGCAAGTCAGCAGATTATACTTTGTCGACATCACCCATACTATAGCCAAGCGTGTGTTTATAATGTTACAATCCAAACGTGATGCATGCGAGGATACAGAGGGAGCGCGTTAGCGACATTAAAGGTAAATACAATATAGTAATAAATTAGGATAAAGTAGTAAGAAGATTCGCGTATACTCGTACAATGAGGAGATATAGTGTCTTGAAAGACAGACCTCCTCACTGTCAGTGGCCTGGTCTGACCTACTTTGTACGGTAACCGTGGTATACAGTACCGGGGACTGGTAATTGGATTCACCGCCGCTGTTGCACAGTATTTGAACTCGTCAAAACTGGCCTGATTCGTAGCGTGAAAATTATGATAGGTAGAGCGACGGTTTTGGTGTGAAATGAAAGGTCTTGCAATGCCAATTAATTAGGAGTGAAAATCATTTTCAATTGCCATGTATCTATAAATGACATAACTATTTTTGACTGATTTATGGCTTCTAAAGTATGGGTAACTCATGCATTAAAGGGAATGTTTCGCCTTTGTATTGGTTTTGAACTGAGATAGCCATCATCTTTGGCCGTTATTGAAATGTCGAAAATACAAAGGTTATTTCCCAAAAACTTAGCCGTTTTAAGCAATTCAATTTATAGTTTGAAAAATGGGGTATAGGCTATTGCCGCCGCTGATTGGCTGACAGCGACTTTTTCCGCCAATCCCACTTTGTCAGCCCATCAGCGCGGGCTATGGCTCAATAACGTCATCATCCAAAATTTACAAACTTAATATGTATAAAGTTAAGTGACTTTTCGAGAGAAAAAAAACAATATATAACCATCCAGCAGCACTTACTTCATATTTTCGACTAAAACCAGCATATATTTGACAACTTTCGGAAAGGTGAAACATTCCCTTTAAAGGAAACAGTTCACCTTTAACATGGGGTTTTGAGTTGAGATAGCCAAGTTGTAGTCAATGCTCGAAAATGGACTTGAGAAGCGTTCACATCTTCATAGAAACCCCTTAATTAATTAAAATTACTTGCCAGAGTCCCAGAAGTCTGAACGAGTATCCTTTTGTGACGCCTAGCACTGATTGGCTGATTTGACGTATGATTATGACGTATGGCTTGGGGAATAAGTATTATAAACATTCAAATATATAGCGCTGGACAAAAACATGCTGTTTCATTACCTTATTCCCTTCATTGCACCAATTAACTTTGAGAGATACATCGCTAAAATCGTCTATAAACACTTTTCTCAGCAATATTCTTAGTGAAATTATACATCACGCGCGTGATTTCGCATTAATTCACTCCATTCAGAGGAAAACAGCTGAATTGGAACCAAATACTGACATTATAATTGTTTGTTTCCGCGTTCATATACATTTGTATGGCTTACCAGTAGCATGACAATTGATAATTCATTTCTAGCTTCTCTCAATCATTTCTGAGATTTGTTAAAGGTGGGCTGTTTCCTATAAAGGGAATAGGTCACCTTGCAAGTTGTCTTGAAATTCAACCATACGGTGCATCTTGAGCTCAAAACTACGAATATTACTTTGGTTTGGACAACTGATGGATATACGTGGAGACAGAAGTAAGTTTCTCTTTCCATTTCACAAGAAATCGTACGATAGCAGCTGGCGTTCTGGCTCCGCCCCGCTCCGCCTGACGCCAAGTACAGTCTCTGACAAGGGGCCGCCGCGCCGCCCGGGCGGCTGAGCGGATATTAACCATATTCCCTGCTGGCGGCCAGAATTACGTTAACCTGCGGGGGGCAGATTCTGCCCCCCCCCCCCCCAGAGATCTCGAGAACCGCTCGGTCGATTTCGATGGAGAAAACGCCATGCGATTCGTCATGACAAGATCTCTCTTTTTGGAGCCCGAAATTTCATTTCTGGGGGCAAAAAATACGGAAATTTTGGGTGTTTTTTGAAAGGTCATTGCGGCCAAGTGCTTTGACCAATTTGCATGCCCCAAACGTTTTTGAGCTTCAAATGTACTAGTCTTCAATATATAAAAATATTTATTTAAAAAAAATAATAGGCGTATTCAGGGGATGTAAAATGGGGGGGATTTTTGATAAAAATATGCGCTGTTCGTGATTGTTTTGGGACGACATAAACGTCACATGTGGGCATTATATGCTGTAATTTGTTAAATGTAATATATTGCGCATAGGCCGATCCAGGAAAACAACGTGGGGGCACCATGCGCGTAACGCTTTTATCATCTTAGAAATTTGAAGTTGGACCTAATTTGAGGGAGGGTATCACCTTACATTTGTTGTACCTGGGTGTGCCTCTGCCCAAAAATATGTACAATCCAAGTATCTATGATGTGTATTGCATTGCAATTGTTTCTGACGCATTTATTGCACTGCAAACCACGAAGGAAGTATGCGCCGCAAAACCGCATTTGTAACCCCCTCCCCAAAACAGGAGTCTGGCACCGCCTCTGCTGAACCGATTTTTTCACAATTTTGACAACACGCGCCATTCAACGTTCGGAAGTCATAAAGTGTCAGGACGCTAGGCGTAACGGTTGAGAAACAGCAAGTGAAAATCTACGGGGGGGGGGCAGAATCTGCCCCCGCAGGGAATAGGGTTAACGAGGCGTCGTGATCAGAGACTACGTGCCAGAGAGTGTACCTGCCTCCGGCGGCGAGCGTTCATGTCACGATCGTGGCCCGGAACAGCAGACATGAAACCGGGCCGACTAGTCCTGTGTCGAAATTACTTAACGTAGGGAGGTAATTCTTTCACCAAAACCATTTTTATGTCTGCTCTACAAATCTGCTATCTCAGTCCAAAACCCCATGTTAAAGGTGAACTATTCCCTTTAAAGGGAATAGTGCACCTTGGGAAAAGTATGTGGAATGATGGAAAAGAGTGTCCTGATTACGGTTCTGGCATTCGTTTTTGCGAGAAAAAAAGTACCAATTTGTCATAATTTGAGAAAAAAATATGTATATTAATACATACGTCACAATAATCTTGCGTCACCAAAACGAATTGTGACGTCATACCGGCAAACGTCTATCCTTGAATCAGAATATGTAAGCAACTCTAACAACTTCGTTCGCTGGGTCGCGACTCGCGAGTATATTGGTCGCGATTGAAAATGTGTGAATGTGTACACTTGTATGAGTATGAACATTGTATGAGTAGAGTTGGAGTGGCGTTGCGTGAACACATACCCATAATGTTCATGTGCATAAATAAATGTGATATACCTACCCACAAATGTGTTTAAATGTGTGTTCATCGGTGTGTGTAGTGGATGTAAATAAATGTGTGGATGTCAGACTGGTTATTGATTTAACTCTGATTGAATCGATTGGAATCGTTCAATCAAAATCCCTTGAATCAGAGAGGAATCGATGCACCACCGGATTTTTGTATTCATGAATCATGATTGAATCAAAACCCACATAGAAACGAGGCTGATTGAATAAAAAAGACTGTGTAATCCTATTTAAATAGGGCTGTTAAGTGTGACGTCAGGGTTCCAACAGCTGACTGCGGTAATGCTTTAGAGATAAGGGATTCAATTTGAGTCTCAATTCTGGTACACTTATTGTTTTGCGACGCCAAAAAAAACAATGTGGTGGAGTAAAACTAGATGCATATTTTCATTTTGTTCCATTTCTAGCTGCATCGATGTTACGGAATTATAAGGAAAAACGGAAAACTTCGGTGGGCTACTAAATAAAATCAGCGTTTTATATGCACGAATTATCTAGTCAGTAACGTCACAAAATGAAACAAAAGAATCAAACGCAAGAATGAGCGTTTTATATGCACGAATTATCTAGTCACAAAATGAAACAATGGATGTCAAAACGCAGGAACTCGTGTTACAAGATAATAAAAAATAAAAAACAATTAACACGAGTATGAGTGGAATATGATTTAGTAGTCTAGAAGTTAATGTCAGTTATTTAGTAAATACAATGCATTATCGCTAAATAAATGAAATAAAATGCAAATTTCGATAGAGGTTTAGCTAATCCAGTGAATTTCGTACGCAAACTGACAGCAGGTACTCAACAATCGTTGCCCGTGATAAAGCTCCTATCTCTTCAACATTAGCGGAGTCAGCTGTTGGAACCATGACGTCATCACTTAACAGCCATATGGTGAGTAGAACGTGATTTGATCAAACATGTTTTGATTCTTTAAATCGGAAAGAATCATTTCTAAAAATTGTTATCCATGAATCAAACGGTGACTGAATCATACATATTCCAAAATGAATCGTGATTGAACACTTCCAAAAAAGGTGAATCGATAACCAGTCTGGTGGATGTGCAGTTAGTGAATATTGAAGCTACCGGTACGAGCCACCCATCAAAAGGTGTGCCTTTTCAAGACGAGTGTCGGTATTATTTTAAATTGTAAATCCAATGAAAATTGACAAAGTCATGGCCAATAATATGTATAGCTCATCACAAACTTGGCGCAAGACAGCGTAATGCAAGAACAAACATTGTCACAATTGAATCAATATATTGTAGGTACCGCAACCAGCCACCCATCAAAACATGCGTACTTTCACGAAGCATCGTTTGGTAATTTTTAATTGGAAATCGGTTCAAAATTAACCAAGTTATTTACTCAAAACCTGAAGTCAAGTAAATAACAGGGGCATACATTCTGGATGTGCTTCTACTGCAGCGAACATTGCAGTTACAGATACGAACCACCCATCAGAAGATGTGCATTTTCAAGACGAGTGTCGGCATTATTTTCAATTGGAAATCCAATGAACATTGACAAAGTTATGGCCAATAATATGTATAGCTTATGAACACATAATGCGTTTCGGTGGCGGTCGGTTCAATTAGCGAAAACGAAGTGCGGTAGGAATACTAATGATGTATGCGAAACGTCACAAGATTTGTCCCTTTAAAATCTAACCAAATATGCCCAACGGTTTTTGCGTTGAAACTCAGCAACTAGGTCGCTTTGGAAGGAAAAAAAATCAGATTTGGAGATTTCTCAGTACTCCCGACAATCTGGCCATCTCAGTTACAACACTGATGTTAAAGGTTCACTACTCCCTTCAAGTTTTTCGAGTTTTTAATGACCAGCTACAAACAAATTAATTTCACGGCTGTATTTGTTAGGCAAAACTGGTCCAGAAACATGCCTTTATTATTTATATTTATCAATTTCGAATTTTGACCTTATGTGACCTGAGCTTGACACTTACTTCACGTAAATGAAGTCAGGTGGTCAAATGACTATCACTATCGAATTATACGCCCAAAATAACCCACAAACATGTCTTGCATGACTGCATATTTGGCGCATGGTGGCCTTTTGTGACTTAATCTTGACTTTGACTTTTGCCAACAATCTCACTTTAGCTGATTCGAGTTGTGTCATACCTTTGATAGCACTTCATGTGATCGTGGTCGCAATCGAAAGCTTTGGATGGAATGTATGACCCATAAACTCAAATACCTCGATTTTGACCATTGCCCTGACCGTGACCTGAGGCCAATTTCACAAAGCAAAAGCGTTTGTAATTACAAAGAATTTCATTCATATTACAAATCGTTTTTACACATGTTTGTAGTTTGGATTTCACAAAACCCAGGGCAGTAAATATCAATTTACCATTTACAAACAAGTTTACAAAGATATTGTATGTAAAAATGTTTGCAATTGCACATGTTCTATTTCTCAAAGGTTGACGGAAGTGAGGAAATGTTTGCAATTACAAACTTGTAATTTCAGTGGGTCAGGGGTTCTGAATTTCAGAAACTGTATTGATAATTGACATTGTTTCACTGTTCAGGTTATTTTCTTGGTGAGGTTGTTACGTTGCCGAGGTTGTTAGGGTAATGGTTTAGTTATACATAGGTATAGCTACACAAAAAAGATATTTCCCGAGAGATTCGAACAGGGATCTCCAGCTTTGAAGTCCAGTCACAGTGCACCTTACCGATTGCGCTATGATGTGAGGGGCGCTTCCGCGCGGAGAAACCGCATGGCAATAAAATTGCAGCGGTCAACGATGTCTTGTGCAATGTGCAGTGAACCTTCACCCTTTACGACGTAGGAAATCGGCTAGGTTAGGTGAAAAAATGGTCGAGAAATTCAACGATCTTTCTTTTAAGAGTAGTTCTGTTGTTATGTTCCGCCACCCGGTGAATGGCCAAATTCTGTTTACTCTAATTGCTTACCAATATGTATTTTTACAATTAGAGTTTGCATTCCGATGAAATGTTAATTAAAATATAATTATCCCTATAACTAATTTTATATTGAATACAAAATAAACCACAATGTAAATATTTGTTAAATGAATTTGTTAACAATTAAATTATTTGTCATTAGCATCAAGTTTAATACAAACGTTCTTGATTTCAAGGTTTCTTCTGTACTAACATTTGTGTTTACAATTTGCTTTACAATCGGTAATTCAGAGGTGGTGAATGTTTGGGAAATGTCTTTTTGTGAGGTTTGCAATATGTTCTTGCGTTTGTAATCGCAAACATGTGTAATTACTAACTTCTTTGTGAAATAGGCCTCTGACATGTGACCTCAATTTGAAATTGTTTAGGGTGCTTTATATTTATCTCATTGAGGGCGTTGGAATGCCGCATTGCGCGCCTAGCAGCGATAATTGGTTCGGAAGATAACCAAGGGGCGTTTAACCCACGCGGCGCTGGGGTCTCCATCCGAACGTGCGGTGCTGGGGGGTAAATTTTACCCCCCCCCCCCCTCGTATCTTCCGAAGCAATAACCGCAGCGAGGCGCGCAAGGCGGCGATCGAAAGCTCTCAGTGAGAAGAATCTAACGCATGCCCGAAATTATTAACATAAGGTCACATGTCAGGTCACGGTCAGGTCAAGTGTCAAAATTTAAGTATTTGGGTTTTTGGGCTATACTTTCCATCCAAAGCCATGTATTGCAACTATTATCTCACAAAGTGCTCCCAAATGTATAATGCATCTCCCGCATAAGTAAAAGTGAAATTGTAAGCAAAGGTCAAGGTCAAGGTCAGGTCACAAAAGGTCACAGGTCTACGAAAGCCATGCGACACATGTTGTATGGGTTATTTTACACGTATAATTCGATAGAAGGAGCCATTTTCACAGCCTGACACCATATAATCGCCCTCAGGTCAAGGTCAGGTCACAATAAGGTCAAAATTTGAAATTGATTAATCTAAATAAACATTGCATGTCTCTAGACTAGTTTTGTCTTCGAAATACAGTGGTGGCATTTATTTGTCTGTATCTGGTCAGTAAAAGCTAAAAAACGCAATTAAAAATAAATGACGTCATGAGTTACTTATTCTTAGAGAGCCATAAGTCAGTCAAAAATAAAGAAATTGCTTTGAAATTTGGTTTGAACATCGTTCATACTCGGCTCTCTAATATATCTTCCGTTTTTTTTAAATCTTCGAACAAAAAACTTTTGTGGAAATTCTTCCCCAAAAAATCAGTTTTTTGCATTTGTGGGGGTCAAAAACCCAAAATTTTGAACATCTGAGATAACCATGTTAAAGACAATGTTATTTATTTTCTTTTGACGCCTTTTATTTGCGATTTGCATTAACACGCTATTTTCTATAATTTTGCCAAACATTCAACGTTTTTTCACCAAAAATGACATGACATGACGTCACTAAAACGTCATTATCTCCTCCAAGTTTTCACGAATTTCAACAAAATTGTAACACAAGATGTAGAATTGATGCACCATAAGGTACCGCAAGTTGCACTTCGATATCTGTCATAGTTTTCAAGTTATGGAGAAAATCCGGGAGGGGGGGTAAAATTTACCCCCCAGCGCCGCGCGGGTTAACCCCGCGCCCCGTCCGCTGTCGGGCCGAGCCGACATCACGAACTTCAACAGGCTCTCAACAGTGCGGGCGCAGTCAGGCGCAGCTGAAATTTGCAGGACATGTAGATCATTGATTAGCAATATTTTGGCAATGGTCTCATATCGAGCTCTAGCGAGCCATTTTTTTGGTAGCCTTCTGTCATCAGAATTAGAGACGCAAATTTCAGGACCACGGAGCCGGCGCTGGGCCCAAATTCAGGCCCGGCGTGCCTGAAGCTGTGTCTGAACTCAGGCTTGCCGGGCTCATGCCGGGCTCAGCACAAGTTATCAATTAAAACAAAAAATAGAAATAAATATTGGCAGAAGTCAGAACATACATGCTTAAAGATCATGATAAATTGAGAAAACAATATATACAACAGTAAAACACCAGCATAGCACATAACAATGTCCTAGTTTACAAATTAAAAGTGATAACTAGTACGACCTAGCAAGGAGTGGACACACCAGTGAAACTTAATAAATCAAACTACAGGGTCAATTCATGATCAATTCATCAGCTCAGTCACTGCAGCAGTGCGAGAGTCGAGTGCAGTCAACCAGAAACAACTACCCCAAATCATATTCCACTGTCATCACTAGTAACTAGGTGGGGTGGCATACAATATTATATTTAGTCATCCCATTGCCCCAGGTCACCCCAAATTATTTTGTATAACAAATAAGTACCTATGGAACAAAACCACCCACGTATATGATAATAATTATTGTTAATACTATTGTAAATACATATTACTGAGAATATTTATTGATACATATTTACTATTTAGTTCCACATGAGAAAGGACATATTCAAGTCATATCATTTGTAGTTTTGGTAGTGAACAAATATTGTATTTTATGCAATTACAATTATAAAGGTGGAAAGACACTACCAAAACTACACAAACAAAAACATTTTGCAAAGAAATCTTAAGTGGCCAAGACCTATCCCAGAATGCAAACCTGTCTAGTTCCACTTCAACTTCTTATCACAATAGCTCCATAATTTATATATGACCTTGCATAATTACACGTGACACACTCCCCGACAACACATTCAAACCCAATTTCCAAACAATGTGTTTTGATGAGTCACATTTGCGACGAATTCGCCAGGACTGGACCGTAAAAGAAACACGTGTGTCAATTAAGCAATAGATCGATATTCGCGAATGTGTCACTGACAGATATTCACAACTTCACACCTCAGAATCGCGACGCCTCAGAATTGTGTGAAGACAATTGTTCATGTTCGTATTCGAAAATAAGCTGTAGTATTACATCTTAACCATTGGTGTCAGTTGAAGTTTAAATATTTTTTAAAGAAGTCCATCTGCCGAATCCGCAATATGTTGACATTTTCATTTTGGTGATTTTAAGTAATTATGGTGATAAAGTTAGTCATTTCGGTGACGGGATTAATTGTCTGCGCCGTTTTGAGCTCAACGCTTCACAATTGTCAAATACTTCAGCCGCCATTACGCACAGCAGTTAAGTTGACGTCCGTCAAGCTAGCAGCAGATTCATATTCGCGAATCTGCTGCTGCCAGACAGACATTCGCCGGGCTCGAATATACTGCTACTGGCAGCAGATTCGGCGAATGTCTGTCAGCTGGCAGCATATTCGTGAACAACTTACGCGGCCTTTTTGGCGCGAGCAGCAGATTCAGATATTCGCCGGGCTCGAATATACTGCTACCAGCAGCAGATTCGGCGAATGTCTGTCAGCTGGCAGCATATTCGTGAACAACTTCCGCGGCATTTTTCGCGGATCATCTGAACGCCAACAGCAGATTCGCAACGTGATGTGTTTGAGTTGAGTTGTTCGGTGAAAGATGGGTACCTTCTAGGTAAGTAGGAGGAGGTTAGAGGTGCTACTCACTGACTGCTTCAAGTCAGTAATACGTTATCAATACCTACTTACCTAGAAGGTACCCATCTCTCACCGAACAACTCAACTCAAACACATCACGTTGCGAATCTGCTGCTGGCGTTCAGATGATGCGCGAAAAATGCCGCGGAAGTTGTTCACGAATATGCTCCCAGCTGACAGACATTCGCCGAATCTGCTGCTGGTAGCAGTATATTCGAGCCCGGCGAATATCTGAATCTGCTGCTCGCGTCTAAGATGCGCCAAGAAGGCCGCGGAAGTTGTTCACGAATATGCTGCCAGCTGACAGACATTCGCCGAATCTGCTGCCAGTAGCAGTATATTCGAGCCCGGCGAATGTCTGTCTGGCAGCAGCAGATTCGCGAATATGAATCTGCTGCTAGCTTGACGGACGTGTGAAGTTGTACCAAGGCAGTTGTACGGCCTTGGCTTTGGCAGTGAAGTAGCTCAAGCTTTGTTTATCTGTGCCCACTGCCCAATGCTGTATAAATATGTGACAAGGCCGTATAAGAGTGGCTCTGTGTGTGACTGGCTTAGATGTTAGTTATAGATATCTTGGCTTGGATAGTGAGAAAACCGAGGATACTCTGTAATTTAAAACAGGTTGATTATTTTACTTTTATCATTCAAGATATGATTGTCACTCCCAATGTTTTTAGTATGTTTGTCATACTTAAATGTCCAGGAAAACTTGCCTTTTTCCCATTATCCTGTGAAGTATATTTAGTATTTACTAGTCCATGTCAACATTGATCAAATAAGTAAGTAGGTTGTAGTACCTCTAACCTCAACATTGTTTGTAGAAGCTATTACAATTACAACCCAAACATTGCATTGTGTGATGTTGAGTGATGAATGCATACTTATTACATACTTTTAAGCTGCTCGTTTGGACTTGCATGATCTATATATCTATCATGCGTCTTATTTTTGTTTTTTATTTTTGCAAACCACCAAAGATGAAAGAAGTCTACTCACCTTGACCTGTTTGACTTTCCTGTTAGTCTGTTGTTGATTATTTATCTCAAGTTCTGACTTGTGTGGGATTTCTTTACTCCATGGTCCATATATATCCATTATCCATTGGTGTTTCAATGTGGTGTGTGTTAAAATGGTGCAAAATGCACATTGCAAACTATAAATATTCCTGCTAAAAGATTTTAAGTGTAGAATGAAGTATACATGCAGATTCCTAGCTTGAGCTGCCGCGTGCCGGGCCTGGCGGGTGCTGCCACATGTGGCCGGCCTTGATGCCGGTCCCAACTCATGTATGAGCGGTGGCGGTGCGGGGCCGGTTCCTGTTTTTGGGGGAATTTTTGCATCTCTAATCAGAATCATACTCTCCAAATTTGTAACTTGTAATGCTAAGTTTGTATCTAAGTTTCAAACAAAAATCAGTGAAAACCCAAACGAATCGTCAAAAAGTACACATAGCCTCAAATAAAAATGTCTGGCCTACAGTTTGATGCCAAAATGATATCCGTTTGTTGTTTCCTTTCACCCATCGGCACTGAAAGTAGGCTTCTTTGCGGCCACTTGATCGTGTGAAAACGCATCCTCAATTGTTTGCATGGCCTTTTATATGAAGCCTGGACATTTGTGAACATAAAGCCAATGGCGATTTGCGTTTTAAAAATAGTCGTTTTGTGAATTTAGACCAGTTTTGACCTCGAGTAAAAACACTATGTGTTGGCTTGTTAGTCACGGATTGTTGACGGTGCGGAAACGATACACCCCTCCCCCTCCACATCCCCACCCCCACCCCAGGCCGGCGACCCTGATTGTATGAGTATCTGAATACATGTCACCAATACGCCAAACGCTAAGGATGAGATCAAGGGCGACTACACCATAAACACATGAATGTTTGGACTATCTCGTATGTAGATAATATAGCAGCAGTCTAACATTTAAGACTTATTACGAAATAAATAAATAAGCTTGCACATTTGTTTGTAGATACTATTGTATCAGTTTAACATTTAAAACTTATTTATTATCAAACAAATAAATAAGCTTACAATGCAGTGGCACCTCCTACCAGACGGAAATGTTTACACCCTATGAGCCACCCGCCTTCCCGCTTCCTTTCACGATAAGCTAAAATTCATAAAGTGCTGGATTGAAGAACAAGAGTACCCTTTACCATGTGACGTTTCTCCAGACGATATTTAGGAAGCTTTGAGAGCGAAACTGGCTACGAAATCATCCGGCAAAGTTTTACGATGACCTACTAACTTTCTTTTGTTCCTGGTGACAGCGTCAGAAAAGTTGAATTCAACCGCAAGTCCACCTTCATATAGATATACTAAATAAGGATAAATTAGCTTTGCAAGGATGACAGTATTTACAAAGGTAAAACCTGAATGATTACTTTGGGGATATCTTACGTTTGATCGAAGAAGTGATATCTGTACGTACATTCAAATCACATGTTTGGTCAGCAACACAATTTCTAACGTTTAGATATAACATTTAGGATGAACATTTACCTGCCTTTAGCTGCCAAAGTATCGCCCAGTTGCTCAACTGGGTGATACCGACCAGTAAAACGCCTTGTTGGGCGATGACCGAGCGAGCGCGCTCTGGTAAAGCTAAAACAGGTTTGAAATATGACACGGTAAGGGAGCATTCGTGGTAGTAACACAGTCATTTTAGTCCTCCAGAAAAATAGCCAGGCCGCAATGCATGCCAACATACAAATTAAGTTGTATTGAATTGTTCATAATCTCCTTTACAAATCCGCCAAATGGGAGTGCGTCCGAGTGTTGCATGCTTCAGCGTATAAATCAATGCTTAGAATAATACAGCCATTTTTGATCAATAATCATTTTAGCAAGGTTTTTTGTTCATTTCGACGTTCGCGTTTGCCAATTACCACGCGCTGTGGTACCACCTCTTATCACAACGTACCATACCAAAAACAAAATTGATTTGATGGACCTATGCAATGGTGAAGACCCAATCTCAATCTGAGCAGTGGTTGCAAAGTTATTAGCTTCCGAAAAGCGTATGTATGGCCGGGTCGGGCCGGGTCAAATCTAAATTTGTCTAGTATGTATGTATGTATGTATTTACTTCGCGGGGCATCCACAAATTGGCGTGGCTATTAAGCTCTGGGTCGAGTGGGGGAGTAAAACTTGCAGGGAAAGAGAACAAACAGTCGCACAGCCTAAAACCTAAAAACAAGCATTCACATACGTCACGACACACACGGGTCACTGAGATCAGTCGTCTTGTTGGTGTCCGTCGTCCGTCGTAGCGGACACGAGGTGTCGTTTCACCGCGCGCGTGAAAGCTGGCGGTCCCAGTTGCGAGATGTCAGGTGGGAGTCCGTTGTACAGGGGGGGGGGGGGGGGTGCCCTGCAGGAGAACCCCCGCTTTCCGGCCTCAGTTCTGGAGTGGGGGACGTGCAGCTGCTGGTCCTGCCTGGTGGATCTGGCGCGGACAGAGCTGTTTGTGCGGAAGACGCCTGCGAGCGCGTCCGGTTCGCCATTCGCGATTATTTTGTATGCCATGCTGAGCGTGGCCGCGTCAGCGAGTTGGTGGGCAGTCAGCCAGCCTAGCCCTTCCCGCAGGTCAGACACGTGATCAAATTTGCGACGTCCGAAAATGGTGCGAGCAGCATAATACAAGATCTTTTGAATTTTGTCCAGGTTCTTCGGAGTGCTATTGCCGTATACGGATATGCAGTATCTGACGTGTGGGAGGACCAGCGCTGTGACCAGTGTGGTGATGATGCCATCAGGTATGAGGTGGCACGCATGGGAGAGGCCGGCCAAGATGCCTATGCAGCTGCGGCTGACGTGAGACACATGAGCGTCCCAAGACAGTGTTTGATCGAAAGTGATGCCCAGATTTTTTACTTCCTTCACAAGTTGGAGGGTTGCGTCACGGGTGACCTGAAAATTTGGCAGATAACGCAAATTTTGGCGGCTACCGAAAGCGATGAGCTGAGTTTTTGGCGTGTTTACTTTGAGGCCGTTCGCGCGAAACCATGAATCCTGTGTGACGAGAGTTTGCTCCAAGCGGGAGATGAGCGCTGGTAGGTCGCCCTTTTTGCCGTTGATAAGCACCTGGGTGTCGTCCGCATGCTGCACCACGCCGCCTTAAAAAAACGACGCCATGTCGTTAGCAAAGATGCTGAACAACGAAGGCCCAGGACCGACCTCTTGAAAGACGCCCATAGTGTTAGCGAGAGGTCGAGAGGTCGCGGCGCCTGATGTCACGCTTTGGGTGTGTCCGTGGAGGTAAGAATGGAACCAAGTGGTGTCAACTCCATGCAGCTGCAACTTGTTCAGGAGTAGGTCGTGTTCGATGACGTAAAAAGCTTTACTTAGGTTAGGTCGAGGAGGCAAAGTAGTGATATCTCCCCGCTATCGGTGGCGGAAAGCATGCGATCAGTGATGAACAGTAGCGCGGTTTCTGTGGAGTGATGGGGTCGAAAACCGTGCTGGGAAGGAGAGAGGAGATGATTGTCGGATAAGTAGGAGTAGAACTGCTTCTGCACCACCCGCTCCACCACTTTGGAGATGACAGGAATTATTGAGATTGGACGGAAATTTGATGGGTCAGATGGGTCGCCGGACTTATGGATCGAGTGAATGATGGAATGTTTCCAGGAGTCGGGGAATTCGGCCAGGGTCAGTGAGGAGTTGACGATGTGAAGGATGACGTCACCGATAGCAGGGAGGATGGCTTTGATGACTCGGATACAGATTCCGTCTGCACCGCGAGCTGGAGAATTACGCATGGTGGCGATGGTTCGAGTAAGTGAGACTAGGTCAATAGAGGATAAGAATAATGTGCAGGCGCTGACTCGCGCAAGGCGGCAGGCAATGGGCGGGGCCGCGCCACCAGCGGCTATTTCTGCCGCGACTCGGGGACCCACAGACACAAAATACGCGTTCAGGTCTTCGGCGGGTACCTGTGGCTGAACCTTTTGCGCCGCCTTTTTGTCGCCTACGGCTCGGCTCGCATGTTACGCCAGACTGTGTGCGCGCCTTGTTCGCATATGCGCTGGCCTATTGATAAGCGTGTGTCCCGGCGAATGGCTGACCGCACGGCTCGATTGAGTTATCGGTACTCAGGGACCCTCTATCTGCATGGCGCAGGGTTGCGCGGCGCTGGGCCATGAGCGACCGAGTCTGGTCGGAGCGCGGTGTGGTTGCGAATCCTGACATCCAGCAGCGGGGCGTGTGCGTCGAGAATCGGTAGCAAATTTGACATAAAGAAGCACCATTTGTCGGCAACGGTCGTTGAGATAAAAACTCTCCCCCAATCAGTGGTTTGTAGGTCGCGAAAGAAGGCCCCACCATCAATGCGGTTAAGACAGCGAGAGCTGGTGACGGTCGGTTTACGGCGAACACGGGGAATGTTCATGCTTACACGGATAAAGTTATGGGGGCTATAATTACAGTGAGCGGTGCGGCAGTCTAAAACAATGTCACGGCGCTGAACGATACACACATCCAGTAGAGAGCCTGAGGCGTACGTGGAAGATGTCACCGATTGAAAGAGCGAGTAGTCGTGGAGAAACTCCTAAGCGCCTACGGCCAGGGTCATGACCAGCCTTCAAAAGGTCACAGTTCATGTCACCGCAAATCACCGTGGACGCGGTCGGGCACTTCACTAATACCTGCTGCAGCTGGCGCTCCAAGTCGTCAAAGTCCGCCTGCAGCGCCGTGACCGTGTGTCGAGGTGGGCGGTAGACACTACCGATCGCGAGTTGGCGTCCTCGTTCCTGCTTGATGACGGCCCAGAGGGACTCGAGCTTGCTGTCCGGGCTCTTATCGGTGGTAAACTTGAGCGGAGATGCAGTGATGGTGATGGTGGTGATAGTAAGTTGACGATAAACCTCACGGGCGCTTCGCTTTACCGAGCGGGCGCTTCGCGCCCGCTCGGTAATAAACATACATTCTTGAGAGTAGGCGTACACCAAAATACAATGCCAGAAGCATCAAGCCATTACTGACATGACAAGTATGCATTCACACGCTCATAGAAATCCTGGTCTGGAATATATGGCGTCTGTATTGGCGGTACCATTACCTTGGTATGGGGATTTATTCTGGTTGATAATTTACCATCGTTTATCACATATTAACACTCATAGTATGTTGGGATTTACGAACATTAACCCGCGAGTCACTGGAGGGGGGTCTTTTTTAGCCCCCCCCCCCCTCCCTGAGGAATATTTGGAATATCAAGAACGAATGCAGCTATCGATGCCAAACTTATATATATATATATATATATATATATATATATATATATATATATATATATATATATATATATATATATATATATATATATATATATATATATATATATATATATATATATATATATATATATATATATATATATATATATATATATATATATATATATATATATATATATATATATATATACATATATATATATACATGTATTCAACTTCAACCGCTACTAACTTATGACCTTTCAAAGGTAAAAAAATGGTCGGTCCACATAGCACATAGTTTGTGGCAGAGTTTACAATACATTGCTACGATCTTGATTACGTCAATAATGGGCATAACAAATGATAAAATGTAGAGACGGTTCTAAGTCAGGCTGCATATTTGCATTTCAGTCGTATGATTCAGTGTCATAAACTCATACCTACAATTGTGAAAATTGGTGACCCTGACCATGACCTATGACCCATAATTGAGCATTGGGTTGCGTATACGAAGTTTTAGGGTGTTTGCTAGTGCTCAGGATGAACATTTAGGTTAGAAATATGCATCCCAAAGCATACTGAACCCAAAACTGTAATTTGACCTCTTGACCTGAGATGACCTCACTTGATTTAATGTAAGGGGATGGTTACATGTGCAGTAGCTTCCGATGTTTGTTACATGTATTAAGGGATACTATATATTTCACGCCTCTCTAATTCCATAGTTACGGCAAAACCGTGCGTTATCAGAAACGTTCAAATATGTTTACTTGACCTGACCTGTGACGTCACCTGTGACCTCCAGTTCAACACAAATTATTAAGTGTCATGAAATTTCCTGGGCTATCGATTGCTATCTGAGTCAGCGCGATCGTCCTTATGGTTCCGAAGATACAAGGGGGGGTCTTCTCCCCCGTGAGTCGTGTTACAAAACATCCCCAGTGACAGTCTGGTTAAAGCCGCCCCATGTTTCGAAATATAATCAAATATTAATGTCAAAATATGCTTGAGTTTATGGAGCAATGCATGTAGTACAGCAGGTACGAGACTTTGGTGAGCAGCATGGAAGGAATGCTTGGATGAATAAGTGCACTTTGTGCGAGCGACAAAGTGAGCCTGAGTGAGCATTTGTGCAAAACTATGCTACCCATCTTCTTATAAACTGGAGCGCAGCAATAGCCATACCAGGTAGAGGCCATATACCACCCAAGGGGCAACGAGACGCTAAGAAAATTCCCACAGTCATAGGATTCTGGCTGAATTATTAAATACGCTGCGCATGGAAACCCTCTGGGGTCAGATTTGGCCCTCTAGACAATACGGTTTATGTAATGTTCACTAATATCAACAGATGAGACGTGACAGCCAGTCGACCAGCCAGGGACCAGTCAAGTACGTGACGGCCTGCTCCCTAGATTAGACATATTTATCAATGCTACGGAAAATCGCAGTCCAGAATGTGTTGCATCTACTGCCTTCCTGCTCGGAAGCATCCCCATTCACGTGCCCCAGCGTCGAACTAGAGCTGCACAATCCCAACTCCTTCACGTTCCATCCACACGTGAAGCGCGAGTGGAGACCATTAAACGTGGGCTGTTCGGGAGGACCGTTAGGGAGTACAAGTATACCTGGACAAATGTCCATCGGCAGACCCATGCGGCAGACAGAAACTTTATCCTACTAAGTGTTTGGAGCTGGGGTAGTGAGATATTTTAAACAGTGTCCATTTTAATATCTGCTTATAGCTCTTACAATCATTGTTTTATATGCATTTTTAGGGTTGTGTTATGTGCTTTTATGTATATTTTCAAGTTTGTATTTTGATGTGATTTTTAATTGAAGTGTTTTAACTTTGGACTGTAATTGGGTTACTGCTGCCTGTTGCTCATTTACTTGAATAAACTTAACTAAACTAAACTAAACTGGGTCCAAATGGCAAATATCTCCGAGGCAAATAAAGAGAATGACTAATGCGCTCTCAGCGTTCGTCCATTTCGAAGATAAATAACCATTTAATGGTGATATATCACCCTCGAAATCGCATAAGCGTATGTCGGATAACGCAACAGAAAGTTCGCAACAGAGGCCGGTAATATGTATATAGTTCCTTGGGATCCTCCAGCTGACTGATGACTGATCTGACAGGACTGATACAAGAAACCAGCATATGCAGAGCTGTAACGCACAGGTAACTGCATATATACCAGCCGTAATTTGACCTTGCATCAAGCACACTTTGGGCGACGACCAGTCAAGTAGCAAACTAAACTCCGTAGAAATAATTACAGGTGTTTATGACTGACATGAGCGAAACACTGAAAGAAGTCGAAAGCTGATTTTTCTATCCTCAAAATGTAACAGTTTTTTTACTAGGACCATTAATTTATTCCTAATGAGATACTAGGCTAGAGTGGAATGACATTCAACCTGAACAGTCAAACAACGTCAACTATCAATGCAGTTTATTACATTCAGAATCCCTGACTCACAGCAATTACAAGTTTGGAATTGCAAACATGTCCTCACTAACGTCAACCTTTGAAAAATAGAACATGTGCAATTGCAAACATTTTTGCAAACAATATCTTTGGGAACTAGTTTGTAAATAGTAAATTGAGATTTACTGCCCTGTGGTTTTGTGAAATCCAAACTACAAACATGTGTACAAATTATTTGTAATAACAAATCAATTCTTTGTAAGTACAAACTTTTTACTTTGTGAAATTGGCCTCAGATTTTACTCCCACTTTCTGGACTCAAATGTGATGTTCCTTGGATGTGTACAGATGTGAACGAGTGTGCACGGAACCTATCCAAGGATATGGAGGCAATGCTTACGTCACGATCTCACCTGATCACAACGTACACATGTCCCAAAGAACACAGAACAGTTGTCGCATCTGCGCAAGGGTTGTATTTCGCGAGAATGAGATTAAATGTATATTCTGAGACTGAGCTTTGAGGGCCTACAAGTTAGATGAATTTTCGGTTTGTATATATGCCTGGAGCTGTATTTATAAAGGTTATTCAGGCAAAAATGTGCAATATCTTCTACGCAGCGTGATGGCTCATGTCATTAACGTCAGCCAGAATCTGGCTTTACCATCTTGATTATTTGCTAATTGCTTGTCCATTTCCTAGTGGTTAAAATGCCATTGTTGATGCTTGATTACTTTGATAGGACTTTGATCTTCTTTCAGCACGGCTTGTTTATGAATCTTGTAGGTAACCATGCATTTCATTCATGCTTATTGATTTGCCTTCATCCTGCCTCAAGGTTTTGCCAGTTTTGTCCTGCTGCTGTTCTATCAATGTTCTAAATGTTCTAGTAAAGTATATTTTAGGATGCAAATTACATAACCATGTAATATGTTGACAACGCGTGAAAATGTCCATTCTCCAATCCGGTCCAATCCGGAATCTATAATATCAATTATCTGAACCGATCCGGTCCAGTCCGGTCTATCCGGATTGGACCGGTTTAAAATCCGGTGGATTGGTCCGGACCGTTTCGTACTCTCTCTCTCTCTCTCTCTCCCTACGGACCGTTTCGTACTCTAGACTTGGCACCCTGAAGGCACCTTCAAAGTCTCTCTTATTTGTATACACTTCTGGCATAAAATGATGTAACTATTTGCTTCTATGGATTCGCGATATTATGTCGTATAGATCATATGGTTTAGTATATCATAGCATGCCATTTTATAAATTTATTCCGCATCTTTTGTAAGGATGAATTACTGAGATCAGGTGAAGTGCAAGCAGAAGTTGTTGCGTATGCCATGAACCTATCGTCCGATCGCACAATCCCTGATAGCCGGCAGAATTTGGAAGCGAAATTTGCACGTGTCCGACATACCTGGACACGGTCCGCACCGCCCTCTGACGTCACCTGACCTTGAACGCGACCGCTGCCACCGGCCACAGGCCATCCCAGTCAGGGGCCAATAGCGAGCACCGAAGCGACTCGACCCCGGGCTGCCACACCGGGTGAAGCTTGTCCCGACTGAGCTATAGGGGCGGATTAATTTCTTACACGAAATCATACGATACATGTTCGATCGGATATCCCTATTAGCTAGTATGCATTCCTCAAAATCAACTACTTAAACGCCTGTGTAAACGTCGCAGCACGAGGAAACATCACGGCGATACTGTCTGTTTGTCGGTATAACTTACCACGGCAACACATGAAGGGGCCTTGGTAGTACACGATCACAGTATTGCACGTATGATAAAATTAGGTATGTAAGGAATGTGTCCTCGTTAGGTGTAGGTATGTAAGGAATGTGTCCACTTGTCTTGAATGTATGGCGACGGTTCACTCTAAGTGTGACATTTGTGAAGAGGCATGATACGTCATTAGATGTCAATGGTGTGCCTCTCTCATACAGGATAGCATCACCAAACACGATTTGCAAGACAAACACTCACTGGAACACAACGATGCTGTCCCGTCGAGCTGCTGGAATGTATTTAGCAGCTTTAGAGGCGATGAATGTGCCCGATATGAGCCCGATCATCAACCAACAACTTAATTAATGCCCGTTAAAGGGACTGCTTCACCTTTTTGAAAGTTGTCGAATCACACTTAATTGTATGTCTACATGTCAGGCGAGGTCAGCTGAACATGTTCGTGAACTTTTTTCCTGAAAAAAAATCTCTTGGAAGATGTTCAACTTTTAGTTTTAAGCGGAAAGTTGGGTTGGTGACGTTATGTGATTTTTTTTTTTAATGACAGGGAAATCCTTTGTGCTGCCGAATGTTTGGCACAATTTTTTGTCGATATCTATTGCAAAGAAAAACAGCGAACCACCCGGTGTCTAGATTGGCTAGCACTATCAGCTGGAGTTGTTTCAGCAGTTGACCGCCAGGGACCGCTAGTGAGCCAGGGTGTTATGACGTCGCAAGCAAATGGTACCACTAAATATTGATTTATTTATTTAATTCTAAATAAATAAATATTAAAGGAATTATACGGGTTTTTCCCAGAATTAGTTACATAGTACATAGTAAAACGTACTTATAAAAGTGGTAGAAGTCCCACGTTAGCCAAATGTTTCTGGAAATGACCTCTTCTGAACGTAAGGACATTCCGAAGTGCGCGGTGATCCCACTGCGTATTTTCTGCAGGACCGGCTGAGGCAAAGCCAGTCATCTCTTTTATGCTAATAAAAACACCTCACGTATGGCATATTTCCGGTAAAATAAGCAATATTTGAAAGAAAATGAACTCGTTTTGTTCCAACGACAGCAGCAGTTACCTAGTTTTCCCATAAAATTATATATTTTTCATGAATTTTCATGCCAAAAAATGAATACGCCACCACCAAATTCTCAACGCTAAAGGCCAGAGAAAAGAAAACCACAAAAACACAAAACCTCAACGAACAGTGTGTAGTAATACAAAGTCCCGTCAGTTTTGAATTGCATAATAATTGTGTGATCCAGTGTAGGACTTGCAGATAATTCAAAACTCTAAAATTGATCTTAAGATAAAATTGGTGGACAGTAGTGCCGATCAAGTACTCGTTATCTGATACTAGTCTCGAAAAACGCCCAAGTTTTAACGCTGATAATTTCTGAAATAATGGACTAAATGAGCATTGAGGTCCCTGTTATATGTCTTAAACGTGTTTAAAGCTCATACAACTGCAAAAGAGTGCATTTACTTGCAGGACGGAAACCCGTATAATCCCTTTAAGCGTTAAATATTTAACTGGTACCATTTGCTTGCGACGTCATAACACCCTGGCTCACTAGCGGTTCCTGGCGGCGAACTGCTGCATCAACTCCAGCTGATAGTGCTAGCCTCTGGATTGCGAACCACCCGGGGATCGAGAAATGAAAGACGAAAATATTCCAAGGCTGACCTTAAAACAAGTCGACTATCATTACCAGTTGGGTAAAGAGAGACGACGCTGTAGGTTTAGAGGCCCCATTAAAATACACATGGGCCATATTTTTTACAGATGTCAAAATCAAACGCGAATATCTTTTTGATTAGATCATTGTGGTTGTTTTAACTGCTACCATACTTAATTTAAATGTCAAGCCATCAAAATTGCTATCTCAACTTAAATATAATGTTAAGGTGGGATAGTCCCTTTAAAGGGAATGTTTCACCTTTCTGAAAGTTGTCAAATATACGCTAGTTGTAGTCGAAAATATGAAGCAAGTGCTGCTGAAAACAATGGTGATAATTTTCTCTCGAAAGTCACTTAACTTTATACCAATTAAGTGTTGTTTTTTGGATGATGACGTCATTATTGAGCTATAGACCGCCGCTGATTGGCTGAGAAAGTGGGATTGGCTGACAAAGTCTCTGTCAGCCAATCAGCGGCGGCACTAGCCTAGACCCCATTTTGCACACTATAAATTGAATTGCTTAAAAACGCCTAAGTTTTGGGGAAAATGGCTTTAGTATTTTCAACATTTCAATAACGGCCAAAGATAATGGCTATCTCAGGTCAAAACCAATACAAATGTGAAACATTCCCTTTAAACCCTGCTGTTGCATAATAGGTAGTTATTAAGCGCTCGTATTGCTTAAAAACCGTGGGATTGCTATGTCCTGTATATATCTAGATATATTGTAAAGTTACAACACAAATACGCATGCTTTGTTTTTGTTTGTTTTTGTTTTGTTGTGAAACTGATGTGACAAGCGAGTGATTGACATACGATCAAATGGCTTCCACAGATCACAGATGTTCCCCCCTTCTATTATGGGGAACAACGGTGACACAAAACATAGTGATTCTGAAATAGATTGCGTGTGGTGATTATCAGCAGCATTTTCTGAGGTGAGCGATCCACTTCAGTGAATTTGAGCTAGTATGAATGAATTTTGAGTTTCTATCGTCAAAATAAAACAGTTTTGCTTCAGGAATGAGCTGGCGTAGCTTTAGTTCAGCCATTCATTGAAATATTCACATCCGCCTGAAAGGAAATAGTTCACCTTCAACATTAGTTTTAAACTGAGATAGCGGTTTTGTAGCCCGTGTTGGGAAACCCCTATCTGCAAGTTTTCTTGACTGAAAAGACTTTCCAGCCCAATATATTTGATTTTTTGGCGAAGGAATGCGGTGCTGGCGAAAGAATGTTGTACTGGTTCTAGCCCGGGGAGAGGCTATACCATCAGCCAATCAGCTTGTAGCTGGTGCTAGCAAGCGAACCGCCGGCCGCCGGTTGGCACATCTCTAATGCGAGTCTATCCTTACGCGACTACTTTCGAATCTGATTGGCTGAACCATTTTTTTACATTGGCGTGGCGTCAGGACTCTGACTCAGAGAGTATGCATATAGTTTTGATAAACAATACACATTTACGACCTTATGTCCTGAATCGGCGCGATATAAGGCCATTTTTGACAATATAAAAAGAAATTGTATTAAAAACATAATCAAATCGTGTTTGGTAAAAAACAATTCCAAGGTGACCTTTTTCCTTTAAATGTGTAGAAATTGACGCATTATTAGCCCCTTAATAAGTCGAGATGTGGAATTGTACCGAGCTATGATTGCTTATAAGCACTTCAATGGCGTCACCAAGACGCCACTGTAACATTACGGTCTAAGGCATACAAAAACGCGTCGCACCTGGCTTTAAAGGGATATTGGCACGTCCGGAAGATTTCTCAAAAGCAACTTAAATGAATGGTGGGTATAGAAAATCGTGTATGCTCAAGCTCAAACTTGCTCCTGCAGCACCTAAAGCAGGGTATCGGCATTTTGTTTTATTCCTGACTCCAAAACGTTAGTCCCAGCTGTGCTCAGTACTAGATTCATGATGGCCGCTCTCATCCAGTTTAGCTGTGAAATTGGCGCCCGCCCAAAGCCGAAGCATCTGAATTCGCCGATACTTGGTACCTTGAAAAGTCTATCTGTTGTGTTGTATGTTGTATGTATGTTTATGTACAGCCAATCTCCTACCACCCCAAAGTTGTTTAATAGCCATAGCCATTCTTGCTGTTTTATTCATACTTTATTATGCAAGAGGCTATGGTTGTTGAAAATATAATTAACTGTATACGCATTTTAATTGTAAAGTGCACTGACGGAATGGTGATGTTGAGTTTGCAATATTCAAAAGCAAATCATAGTCCGCAAATAGGTGATTCTAAATAGTGATGAGGCGACTCCAATTTTACGAATGTGTGCCAATCATGAGTGGTGCAAATGTATTTTGTGATCTATGGGGGGAGATTCGGGAACCAAATTTTGCAGGTGAAATCGAATACGCTTAATCTACCGATACACACCAAACACTCCATATTGGCCTGCGAGGTGGCAATATTCCTTTAATGTGTTAACGCAAACTAAAACAAAGTTCAATGACAATGAACGTTGAGCCTTGATGCACTTCCCACGATACTTCGCGTTTCTAATCGGTTATCGGAGATGTGTTTTTTTCTCTCTTTTTTGCAGAAGTGTTTGTGTGTGTTTAAGCTCTTTCACGCCATATCCGGTTATGTATTGCATACGGATGAAGTTCGGTCACGCACAGGGGTGTAGGTTCCTATTCGGTCACGCACAGGGGTGTAGGGTCCTATTCAGTTGGGGGGGGGCTTCAGCCCCCCCCCCCCTCCCAACTGGTGTTCCAGCCCCCCCCCAACTTTGACGAAGAAGTGGGTCAAATCCGGGGGAAAATATGCATTTTGTGGATTTTGATGGTACTTTAAGCGATTTTTTCCAGCTCACTCCCCCCCCCCCCCCAACTTATTTGGAAAAGCTACGCCCCTGGTCACGCATATGCATGTAGTAACCAATATCGCATCCGTTGTGAATCGACCACAACGTTTTCTTGAAAACATTGTCGGGAAACAATACAACGGCGACAATATCTGAAACACAAGCCAACAGAACTTGTATTTGTCCTGTGTCCGCAAGATAACCCAACGTAGGATAAGACGAACCAGCAGTATTTTTTTTTGTTGTATCTCCTAGAACTAGAAAAACATAATTAAAAACCCAATACTGGCTACGTTTAACGGCTACACGTTTAGCACCACGGGACAGAAGTTTGCCAGATCGACTCACCGACAACACTGAGCCGTATGGTGCGCCATATTTTCGGCTCCGTGCTGACTTGACACTCGTACAGCCCGGCGTCCCGCGGCTGCACGTATCTGATCTGCAGCGTCCAGTCGTCCGTGTCCTCCGGGTGCAGGCACTGGAAGCGCGCGTCCGCGATGAAGGTGTACCGGTCCACAGTCAGGATGTGAGAGTCCCGGTTCCGCACCCAGGACACCTGCCGCACAGGCACATTCGCTGGTGTCAACTCAGACGCCGGGGGCGCTGAGCAGGCACAACGGTGTTGACAGGGGTAGATGGATGAGGAGGCTCAAGACGAGCGAGCCGATGGCAGGCTATCACTATCAGCGGTGCACTGCAATACATGCATGATATCGCGGAAAGCAACACGATGTCACCCCTGGCAGAGAATGCATCGCCGATAGGAAAACAGCATTCCGCCAAAAGCTGACGTGATTATGACTATATCTGCTTTTAAAAATCACGTTTGTATTTCACACATCATCCCCACACTGCGCTGCGAATTGGATAAACCACACATCATATGCGCCAGAATGGTCGCGATACAATAACAGTGTTTGTTTAGCCGTAGAGCGGAGGTGTTATTAGCGTTGGCAATCTTTCCACAATATCAGCAGCACTCAGTTTCCCGGGAATCCTCCCTGAGGTTGCACCCGCATTGGCAAAAAGGACGAGGAATTCATTAAATAACATCACTACGTTATGGTCCCCGCCTACGGTATATTCGTCATTCTAACTTACGAAAAATATCCTCTGGGGACGGCAAAAAAAATTGACAAAAAAGACAGCGAAACTATCGATAATCTTCAAAAGCTCAGATGTGCCAGCACATCCCTGCTGTTAAAGGGAATAGGTTACCTTGAAAGTTGTATTGAAATTTGGCTATATGGGATATTTCGAGCTAAAAAAACTAATATGGCATTTCTTTGGACGATAGATAGATATCCGTCGAAAAATGGGCATATCTTTTCTCCTTCATGGCCATACAAAACTTCATGACAATTATGACGTCATGCATATGGTAGCTTGGATATGGAAACTATTGCACACAATAACGACGGACTTTAGGCGTATATACGCAGGCTGCTTATAGCGTATACAACTGTTGTGAGGACCCGAAACAAGTTTCGGCCCACTAGTCCTGTGTTGAAATTACTTAGTGTAGCGAGGTAATTATTTCACCACAACCCGTTTTTCGATCTGGTGTACAAATCTGCTATCTCAGTTCAAAACCCCATGTTAAAGGTGAGCTATTCCCTTTAAGATACCGGCCGGCTACCACCGTGGACCGTCTGTGATGTGATCTGTCTGCCTCCGTTCATGTGCGTGCGTCCGTGCGTGCGTGCGTGGGTGCGTGCGTGCGTGGGTGCGTGCGTGCGTGCGTGCGTGCGTGTACCTGAGGTGCTCGGTGCTCGGTGCCGGCCGGCTGAGCCTGTTACCGATGGCTCTCCGCTATGAGGAGACCGGCAGCCCCCGGAGGCGCGCGCACTATCACTCACCGACTTATCCATTAGGTGGTGGACGGTGCAGTGGAGGAAAGCGTGCGAGCCGACCTGAGCGGTCACGTTGGTCGGCGTCCGGCGGTCGAACGCCGGACCGCTGAGGCGCAGACTCTCCAGCAGCGCGCTGTAGTCGTGTGACGGGTGGGACGGCGGCGCCGCCACCGCCAGCACTGAAAATCATGCATACAGTGACGTCATACCAGTACGGCAGAGGAAGAGCGTGACGTTATATGTGGGCACGGTGAAAATGCAGCGAAATCCGCGGTAATATTCTTTCCAGCCGTGATGGTCCCTAAGCTTTAAAGCTGCCGCAAACGTCTCAGACGGATCTGGAAACCATCCTCGTTTCTCTTCTATCTAACGAAATCAGAATATCACAGTGTTACTGTCCGTGCTTCGGCTGCCAACCCCGCCAGTAAAGGGAGGAGAGGTCCTACGAGGCACCACAGCAAACCGGGAATATCGGCGGCATTAACAAGATGTTTCTCCAGGGGGTGTTCGGACAGAATTACGAGTAGATTGGTTTGTTAGGACGACCGTGGTGACAATGCATTGGTCTCCTGGGACCGGGCGCAGCAGGGTGATGATGGGGTAAGCACCAAGCAGCTGTCCAGATTCAGCTGACGGAGGGCTTAGTCAAATTATGCTGACGAGGGAAGATTGCGGTGAGGAAGACTGGTGGGTTCTGGTGGGAGCAGTGTAGTTGAGGATGGTGTGGTCAAAATCATCATGCAGAAGAGAGATACGTGGCCATGGTCTAGGACAGAATGATGAAAGCTCATGCAGAAGATAGAAATCGAGGCCAGGGTCTAGGACAGAATGATGAAAGCTCATGCAGAAGAGAGAAATCGAGGCCAGGGTCTTGGACAGAATGATGAATGCATTGGATCCATGACCCAGTCCAGTACATTAGCTCTGAATTGGAATAGATGAAGGAAAATTCTGAAGTGGAATTTGATTTTAAATTTTAGGAACTAATTTAGAAATTAACATATTAAAAAGTTTCGACTTCCGAATTCGACTACTTTTGACTTTATTTATTGACTTAAGTACACACAAGTTTAATGCATGTTAAATAAGGTATAATGTCAGATGTTATTATGCCACATGATGTTTGATTAAATTGGTCTAATTTTGAATTTACTTATTACAATTAATTTCGTTTCAGATGTGTCATATGGCATATGGCATTTACTTAACGAGATAAACTTCAGGTTACTAATTATACAAAAATAATTTCAGTTTCAAAAGGTCAGTATGTCATTCTATGATATTTAATTACAATTATCCCAACATCCGTTCTATTTATTAGAGCAATTGTAATGTGAATTTACTAATCACAAGTTTAGGAACCTATTGGGCCATGGGGAAGTTATGGATCTGAATCGACTCCGATCAGTGGCGATCGTTTCGAATTTGGGTTTGGGGGGGGGGAATTTATCTCCGTTTCGTCAGCGAAAAGTTATTGGCCGGGGTGGGGGGGGGGGGGGGGGTGGCGTTGGGTTGTCAGCGCGAACAATCGTTGCGATGAGTCGTTGAGCGAAGGGGAGGGGGGAGGGTACATCACGACTAACCGGGACAAAAATCACAACCTCCCGGAACGGTTTGTGGGGCAAACACATGCGTTGTGCAGATTACGATGGAAGGAAGGGCAGGCTGGCCAAAATTCGACCCACAGTCAACAGGCTTTCGACAGACATTCAGTAGACATACACAGACATTCAGCCGACACACACACAGACATTCAGCCGACACACCACACAGACATTCAGTAGACGAGGTATATCAGTACAGCACGCTGCTATCGGTATCGAGGTCAATTATGTCACATGAATGGAGAGTAAGAACTCACCCTTTCCTTAACCCGCACCTCGCTGGAGGGGGGGGGGGATCTTCCCCCCCCCCCCCCCCCTCCTCCCGGATTTTCTCAAGAACTTGAAAACTATGATAGATATCGACGTGAAACGTCCCGTACCTTATGGCACATTAATTATAAGTCTTCCTACACAATGTTTATGCAATTGATGTAGTGCTTTAGGAGATAATGACGTTGTAATGAGTCATATGTCATTGTTGGTACTAAAACGATAAATGTTTAGTAGGAAATCGAGTTTTTGATGCCAAAAACAAACGTCAGGAGGCAGGAAATAAAATTCTCTTCAAAATGGCTATCTCGGATTTTCGAAATTGTCGGTTTTTGATGCCCGAAAATGTAAAAAATGACTTGTTTTCTCGGGAAAATTTCCACAAAATCAATTTAGTTGAAGATATAAAAAGCGACATATATATTAGAGAACTAAGTATGAAAGATACCAAGCCAAATTTCAAAGCAAAATCTGTATTTTTAACTTACTTATGGCTCCCTAAGTATAAGTAACTGATGACGTCATTTAAGTTGCGTTGTTTGGCTTTTAGTGACCAGATACAGACAAATAATTACCACCGCTGTATTTCTGAGACAAAACTGGTATAGAAACATGCCTTTTTTAGATTATTCAATTTCAAAGTTTGACCTTATGTGACCTGACCTTGACCTTATATGGGGTCAGGTTATGAAAATGGCTGGTACTATATAATTATACGTGTAAAATAACCCATAAAACACATGTTGCATGACTTTCGAAGACCTTTTGCGCATAGTGACCTTTTGTGATCTGACCTTGACCTTTGCTTACAATGTAACTTTTGCTTATGTGGGAGATGACCGCCTTTGAGAGTACTGTGTGCGATAATAGTCGCAATCTAAGGCTGTTGATGGAAAGTATGGCCCAAAAACTCAAATACTTCAGTTTTGACCTTTGACCTGACCTGACCGTGACCTGAGATGTGACATTATTTTGTCAATTTCGCGTATGATTTAGATGCGTCTCAATGGGACCTTTCGATTGCCGCCTTGTGCGTCTCGCTGCGGTTATTGGTTCGGAAGATAACGAGGGGGCAGACTATGCCCCCCCCCCCCCCGCGGGGCGTGTTTGGCTGAATACCCCAGCGGGGCGCGGGTTAAACAATGCGTCACAAACCGCTGCTGGCGGTGGGGCACTACACTGTGAGAAGCCTATCCAGTAGCCAAGCGTTGTTGACTCTGGCTAGCATTTGTTCTATGGCCTTGAGCGGTACGCCTGATGGCACGCCTCCTCCCACGTGCAGCCAGCCATCATGCCTCTGTCGGCCATGACAATGGATAATGAGCCCTGATCACACCAAGGTGCTCTGTTGTCCTTCAGTATAAGGAAAGCAAGGAAAGCCAAGGCATGTTGAGTCGTAGTCTTCGTAGATCAGTCTTCGTAGCTTGATGTGATACAACGCCTGGAATGCAAAACTAAGTTCGGTGATATTTCGGCTACAAGTCACGCAGACACAGGGCCGTGATGCTCGCCTCGACCATAAACATAGCATTATCGGCTGTGTTTGAAGACAAAATGGGGTTTGAGCGTCAGGAATAACGAAATATGTAAATGGGACAGGAGATTCTATGGTAGCTTCAATAACAAAGTCAACAACTGGAGTTAGGCTAAAGTAGTGTCACTGAAGTGGTGTCCGACGGCCTGGAAGTCGGCAGGGTACCAGAGCCAGGGCATGTCCCGAACGTCAAGAGGGCAGGGTTGTGTTCGACTCAGAGTCGGTGAGTCAAATTTGACTCAACTCTGACTCAAATTAACTTGAGTCAGAGTCGAGTCGCTTAAGAAAAATAGGGGCTCGCCTTGAATCAGTTGAGCCGCTTAAAAAAATGGGGACTCAACTTGAGTCAGAGTGAAGTCACATGGATGTCGCTTGAGTCAAAGTTGAGTCGCCTGGATTCTGCTTGAGTCAAAGCTGAGTCGACTCATCATTTTAAGAGTCAAAGTAACATCTGATGTTAAACAAAAATGGGAGCAACTAAATAATAAAGGGGTCCAAACAATGTTCTAGAGTGTGAGGGTGAGTTCAGGTGCTTTTCAAACCCACATAAATCAATGTTCTGTCTAAAGCGTCTGCTGAGCTCGGCGGGCGGTGGCATGCCAATATAGTCTGTCGGTGTGCACGTGCAGAGACGTAGTTCTCGCTTTGATCATAACTCGAGCTAGTCGCGCCCGTCTCACAGGGCTCTCGACTCGCGTCACACTCTCGCTCTCTCTATTCTTCCCCCTGGCAGTAGCTAAAGCCCAAATATTGTGTTCCGTCTCAGACGCTCCGTAAAAAAACTGTGCTGCGGTGCTGCCTGTATTCTTGCACCGCCACACACACACACACCCGACTCCTCGCTCGCCCGCTCCCTCCTTCCCACCGGCCCCGGTGACCCTCCCGGCGGTCGGGCCCGCGCCATTTATATTTACGTCAGAGGGTCGGGCCCACTTCATAAATAACCTGAGCTAAATACACATGACGCGGCGTGTCGTGTCGGTGGTTAGCACGCTCGAGCCGGGGGCCCGAGGTGTGATGCGGCATAGCCTACATGGCCAGAATGTGCTAGGCGGCACAGTATACTGGCTTAGGCGGCAGTCCACCCCTCCTTAAGCTTAGGTTAGACGAGCAATATCTCGACAACATTTCGGCAACCGGTTGCTCAGTTGCCATCGGTCTGGCGGTTGGGCAACCCTGTGAGCGATTCTCAGCAATAGCAATTGTTTTTATTTACAAAAAAATATCCAAAAACCGGAATATATGTGATCGAGACGTGCTCGTTGAATATGTGTACCAAATTTGAAGCTGATATCTTCAAAAAATGACTGACTTATGATCTTTAACACGTGCACTGCAGGGTAGTTAATTCCCCCCCCCCTCAGGTTTTTCAAAGATAGTGAAAAAACGGCGGCGCGCAGCGCCGCCGAGTTTTGGCACACCTGTTAGGACATCAATTGCACACACTTTGAAGAAACAAAATAACTTCGGGTCATCTCAAGTCAGGTCACCAAAACAGGTCAAGTGACCCCACCTCCAAAAATGTTTGCAGTTGTGCCAAAGCCAGAGTTTTTCACCGATCAGTTTGAAACTTACAGGATGTTATGAGGGCATAAGTACTTACAATTCCAATATCTCGGAATTTTGATATCGGTGACCTAAGGTCAGGTCAATTTCGTAACCTCCACATAATAAGTCAATGGGGAAATATACAAATGCTTCCTATTTCAAGGATATGCATGATGTTAGTCCAATTACTTCATGTTATTATAGGATATTCTTGATGATCCAAGTGTAAGTTTTGTTCAGTCTCACTGACCCCTATTAGGTCATTTGAGGTCATGCGAGGTCACCATCACTTTTCTTGTCAATAACTCCCGACATAATGAAGATATATACGTAAAACAGACAGCATTGTGTTTGTCTCGTCGAGACACGTCTTCCCATATGCAACATTCCCTACTTGGGTCACCACTTGACCTTGACCTGAGGTTATTTATGTTAACTTAGCAAGGTCACCATTGATATCATTCGAAGCGCCTTGACCAGATAAGCACAATGGCGTTAACAGTTTTCCGTTATCGTTATTAGGTAATAAGTGAATAGCGAAATGCGAATTAGCAAAAAACGGCATTTTTTCCTTTGACCTCTGGAGCCTCAAATGTTGACTGAAATCAAATTTTATGACACTTGACCGATTGGTAATTTCACTGGCTGGAGTTTGCTTTTTTCCGTTTGTTTCTAACTATCATAGTTTCTGAGATATGTGGGCATTTCTGGAGCGATGTCCTAAAACAGAAGAAGAAAAAAACTGGAGAATTTTACCTTTGATGACCTCTGGTGACCTCCATTTTGACCTGACCTAAAACAATACTGAAATACTTTCGATAGAACATGTATGAAGCTATCAAATGCCGTTTTCCGCTTCTCTACGTAGCGTAGTTTTCGAGATCTCAGGGGGGGAAGGCGGAAATCAACCCCCCTGTAGTTCATGTTCGGCGCAAAGCCCCTGCAGTGCGCGGGTTAAATGACGAAAATCGACCACCTCTCACGGCATTACTATGCATAAAAAATGCATTTCCGTTTTTGCTTTTTACTTATATTTATATGGAATAACCAATGTTCTAAGGTCATTTGTCGCGTTCTAGACGAAAAACAAACCCATACACATGTGTTACAACGCCTAATGACCGTAATCTGCGGTTTGACCTCGTGACCTCGGATGACCGACCTGACCCAGGGTCATACACAGCATAGGATGTTACTTAGAAGTGTCATACACACGAATCATACCGATGTATCGACCGCTTATGCGTTTAATATCGCAAGTTTGCGCGACAATTCCATCCATCGAGACCTTTTGACACTCACACATTTTGTACTTGACCTGACCTGTGACGTCATCGATGACCCCGGTCAACAATATTAGGTTTCGCTCGATAAATTTCCCCGGGCTATCGAACGCCGTTTCAACTTGTTACAATCGGTCCAGTAGTTCCGGAGATCCGAGGGGGGGGGGGAATACCCCCCAGGAAGTCGCGTTATGGAATATACCCCAGAAACTCGCGGGTTAAATCCGTACGGGACGAAACCTAAGATTCGCTCGTAGCCATTAATTCCGATCGAGTCGGCCTAAGATTCGCTCGTGACTAAAAAAACGAGGCACCGTCGCCGGGATTCGAACCAGCCACCATCCGCATAGAAGACAACCACCTTACCACTGAGAATCGGCCTACGAATGCGGAGGCACTGTGCCACAGCTAACGTGGCGCCACAAATGTCGACATAAATCTAGATCCTGTATCTGGGATATAACCGCACCCGATATCAGGAGTGTTCTCATGGCAGGGGCGCCATCTTGCTGAAATCAATAGCCTTTACGGGTCGCGCAGGTAAGTATGGCCAGCAGCATTACTGTTCCAGACATTTCCAGACATGATTGGCAGGTGACGGTTCCTTCAGACCAGTTGCAGTGAACCGGCAGGCACTTTCCGTTGACGGTTCTGACCCATCAAGCACCACTGGCTAGCGTCCAGCCAGTCCTGTCCTGTCTACTTCAGCTTCTGGTCGCGGGCCCTCACTATGTTGTTCAGTGAGCTACGAACCGTGGAACGGCTGAATATGGTCGTGGAAAACGTCCCACAGAACATGGACGAGGCGCAGCTGAGGCAAATGGCGAAAAATACGCTGCGCCGGGCGGAAAGAGGAGGCTACTTCGAGCACCTGCTGTATATAATTACTGAAGCACAGAGTCATCGGAATCATGCCATCATAAATGTCCCACATTGGGGTCTTGAACGGTATGCGTTTCATTCATGTTAATGTGACATATATGTATCTGATGATCACCTAACTTATCAGTTTCAAATGATCGCACGGTATATTACCCAATCTCAACTTCCTCTACAAAGCTTCACTTGATTAACAAAATAATTATTATGCTTTAGAAATTACAATTTCGCAGCATTTTATTTTGTACTGCTGCTGTGGAGCATATTACGTACACTTGTTTATTTATCGAGTGAAACTGAGAGAAAGCCCATATTCTCCTGGAATCTGCCACTCCATTTTGCAGCCCAATAAATATTTTTCATTGTCGACAACGCCGGGCTGCCCACCATTTTTTCTTCTTCAAAGAATTAGAGCATGTCCCGCATATTTCTGACAATTATATCGGAATGCCAGATTTCGTATTTGAATGCTGATGAAATATTATTTATATATTAACATTTCCCTGATTTACTTATATTTCCCATATTGAATCGAGAAAAACATGCTTTTGCCTGCCAACCCCTTCCAAGAATCCATTATTATTAGTCACTTGGGTGGAATAAAATAGGCTCGGTACTGCACCATTACACCTACGCTGACAGGTGCATGGGTTCGGTAATGTTTTAGGAGTTCCCTGATCATGGCATTACCCAGTGATATCTCCTATTTGAGAGTCGCGGCATCCACAAAACTGACACATGGAAGACAAATCAATGGAGAATGCATTACCGCAGCCTCAGGTGGTGTCCCAGGTGAACACGTCCGTTACACATTGTCATTTGCCTTGTGTGTCGGCTGTCTGGCGCCCTGTCGTGACGGGTCTTGTGCTCATGCAGCACGGATGCCCCGGCGCTGCCAAAGGTCAGAGTGCCCGAGGCGTGACGGCTAAATGGTAGTGTCCCGACAGCACAATGTGGTATCATGGTCGGTTGTGGAACGTGTAACACGATATTTTACAATGTCAATGTCAGTCGGCATGCAGTTTGAAGTCAAAAGCGATACAAAAATACCAGAGTTGGAGAAAACGTCACGAGACACGAAGTCATCGACAATTAGCACCATGTTAATCGTTCATTTTAATTGTATTTAGTCGTTCAAATTTCCACGGGTTCTGGATGCGCCAATGCCAGCGACCACCTTGATCCGGAATTTCGTTGGCGACCACTTTTAATTTGTTAACCCCTGCCCTAGTGACCAGGGAATAGTCGACCTTGGATCTGGTATAAACTAGCCATCTGGTTTAAAGGGAATAATAGTCCACTTTAAAGGGAAGTGTCGACCTTAACCTGAAGTTTTGAACTGAGATAGCAGAATTGTAGCTTGGATATAGAAATAATGTGATACAATGTTCGTTTTTTCTCAAAACTCTACCTCAACAGCTCTAGAGCAGATTGTTGAACGAACCACCAAGGTTTATACCAGATGGGAGGTTTATACCAGATTGACTGGTGACGTCACAGCATTATAGCCCAAAACATATGTTAGTCAACCAATCTTGGCTCTATTTAGCCAAACTTGGGGGCCTTGGCGACTGCCGGCTGACCCGCATGAGAATAGTGGTGTTCAGACTAGCGTTCGCACGGTGTGTACAGTAAGTTTGACCAATCAGCGATGAGCTGGCTCTAGCGAGCGGAACGACGATTCGTCAAGCTCACTACACAGCACGGCTGGTGTTATTGAACATTTATGTGATCATTTATGTATTATTTGTCACGGTAGATAATGGTGGCGGCGAATTCCTTGTGCTTTTGTGGACACTATTGACAAGGCCGTAATCCGTATAAGAATGAATAATTTAAGGTTGAGTAAGTTCCATTGATTTTGAACGATGACGCTGAAATGCTGCTTGTGGGTCGAGGGCGAACGTTTTTAAGTGAGTATTTGTTGGCCTAGCCGAAGAGCAACAATCCTTTCCAAATCAAATACATTATCACAGTCTGATGAGTAACGTGTTCCAGATCAGATAAGTAAACTCACCAGTTTGGCCTCCACACCTTTGACCACTCAAGGGATGATGGTAAGTAGTGGTGCCAGTTTCATAAAATATTTGTCCAATGTCCGACTGATGTCCAAGACCATGATCAGCTGTCCGTACAAAACTGTCCGAAAATCATTATTTGTCCGAAATTTGTCCGAAAGCAGAAAAAGTGTTTGATATGGAAATGAATTATATGTGGCACACTTCCTTTTTTAATACAAAAGTAACGAAGAGATTTTCGCGACAAGCCATCATTGGGCATTGGATGTCCGAAAATGTCCAAGGAAATATGCTTATATCCGTCCGAAAACCGAATCGGTCTTCGGACAAATTCGGAATTCCGAAAATGATTGTACCGATTGGCACCACTAATGGTAATGGCATGTCCTGTCAGCGGATACTTGGCCTGTCCAACCAGTTTGAGTTAGCAAATTTAGAACACTTAATTTTAACATTTTCAGGGATGTGCTCATTGTCTTTCATACTAAGATGACTTCACTTTCCAGTTTGTATTCTTTTGCGATTATCATTACTGCTGATCCGAGTTTCAATTTCTGCCAGTGCCTGACAAGCTCCGCCTCCGCCCACTTTCCATAACAAAATTGACGCGACAATAAATAAATTTTTTGGAACTAGTGCCAGCAACGAGACTGATGAGTAACATGTTCCAGAGACGTGCCCCAAATTCCCAAAAGCTGCCCCCATTTTGATGAATTGGTGACAACCCTGCCCGATGTTATCTCTTTGAAACCTGCCACGTTTTCCAGACTGATTTGTAAGGTTTTCTTACATCAAGTGGACTTATGATCATTTTTGCCCATTTTCAACTGATGTTGCATAAATGTGCACAAATTTTGGGACACTGCGCCCATGTTGTTATAGTATGCTACAGAGAATCGTGTCATGATTCCTCCTGTTTTTTTTTTCTTCTTCAGCCTCTTCAACCATCGCGTGCCCAACTCTCCCCGGAACCAGGCCCATCATCAGGTGCAGCGGCAGGCCTGTTTTCTACCTCGAAAATGACAGCCCAACAGCCTCCTACTCCTTCTGCGCCCCCTGCTGGCCGACCCAGACCTGATGTTGGCTGTGGTCTCACATTTTGGTACCGTGCTTATCGTGCGCGATATGGTGTTATAGCCAGCTTTATTCGACCAGCTCATGTACCTGCAAGTTGTGAGACTGTATGTTTAATAAGACCGACGCTTACCATGTGAACTGTGTTCGTGCGGCGCCGTGGATGACACTATATTAGCATGTTCAGTTTTCAGGTGACTGATCTCTCTCAACGTAAACAAGCACAGCATTTGACCATATTTATTAAATTGAATGATACAAGCTTGACAGATTTGCGCATCACAATTACAACTATACAGGCCGCATAATTGTGCTATAAGCGTTTGCTGATGTACTCGATTTCTGAACTGGCAGTGTTGAACAGATACATAAGCTCGTGTGTTGACCTGGCGAACGCTGGAGAGTGAAGCAGCGCACACTTCGACAATACAAAATCGTCAACGGTTGTTAGCTAACTGAACAATCCCAAAAGCAGAAAACTGAACTAAATAACAGTTTGAACATTGGTCTAACACTGGTACCAAATTAATTCACTGTTCCACGGCCGGAGACGTAACTGTTTGCAGTTTACCATAGCAAAGGAGAAACCGATCCAGAGTATGCCGTTCCTCTGACAAGCCTGGCTCAGCACAGCGCTCTTCCTCTAGCACCTCAACCAAAAACAAAAAACTGCTGGCGTACTGAATTCAAAGAGTGAAATAATACAAAACTAAATTTACATTTGATTTGAATTGTTTCAAAATAGTGAGGCAGACATTAAATACTTCAAACATTATAGTTCATACTAAGAAAACAACCATGTTTGCCAGATGTTGAATTAGTTGAGTCGTGGTGGTTGCCATGGTAACAAATGCCTGTATGGCACCTCCGCTTCCGCGGGTGCGCTGATTGGCGGTATTGACGCACCGTCAATAAAAACGAAATCTGACTCCTATTACCGTCAGATAAGCAGAAAGTAACCCCTATTGGAAGGCGTGCAGGGTTCCATAAAACAATTTCTTGGGCACCAATTTCACTCCATTTTGCCAAAACGACCCTAGATATGAACAGGCTAGGCCTTTGGCATCACAGTTATGTATCATCTGCTAAACGAACTATTTTAGAAATGTTTGAAATTGCGACCCGAATACCACCTGTTTTCCAGTAGCCCAACATGCTAAAGCCGGCTCGTTGTAGAATTGGTGACGTCACGCCTCAAGTTTTGCCAGGCAAATTGACTGGGGCTGCGTAAAGGTAACAATGACCACAAATTGTCAGTATCATATCATGCCTGATTCTGAAGCATGTCAAGTCTGCTTTTACCATACCGCATGCAAAATATGTGTGATCGGGGGGCCGGGTGGCTCAGTTGGTAGAGCGTTAGACTCGGAATCCAAGGGTTCCGGGTTCGAGTCCGACTACTGGCGCAAGTCATTCGGTTCCCCGCCCCGGAGGGGAGTGGTTCTCCCCACCCGCGGCGGCATATAGCTATAGGCTGGACTACGGGGTGGGCGAGAACAACTCCCCTCCCACCCCCCCAAAAAAAAATAAAAAAATGCGTGATCATATGTCACCAGTATGACTAGTATACGTGAGCTGATGGACTTTTTTTAATATTTAAACTTGAACCTCCCCAAGGGTTAGGATTTGATATTACAGCTTATTTTCGAATACGAACATGAACAATTGTCTTAACGCAATTCTGAGGCGTTGCGATTCTGAGGTGTGAAGTTGTGAATATCTGACAAAGTGACACATTCGCGAATATCGATCTGCTGCTGAATTGACACACGTGATTCTTTTACGGCCCAGGCCTGGCGAATTCGTCACAAATGTGACGCATCAAAACACATTCGTTTGGAACGTATGGTTGGAATTGGGGTTTTGAAAGTGTTATTGGGGAGGGTGCCACGTGGAATTATGCAAGGCCATATATAAATTATGGAGCTATTGTTACGAGCGAGCGCGAAGCGCTCGCTCGTCTTTCCGTGGTATGTGGGAAAAGTCTGAATATGAGCGGCCCGGCCCGGCCCGACCCGTGGCGACGCTTTTGAGAAGCTCATATCTGCAACCACACGTCCGATTGACAAGCTGACTTCTTTGCTGAGCAGCCCCATCAAACCTACCCTGTTTGAGACCAGTGCCGACTCAAGTGGGTGCCTACCATTGCACGCAGCTCGTGCCGCGTGAGGGGTGTTAAGTGTTTTCTCGCAAAAACTCTGCAACGGCTGAACCCATTGTGTGCAAATTTGGTGTGTGGTTAGGGACCCCTCAGCCGCCAATTTTCCACAGGTCAGGGGTGGGGTGCCTCAGCACGTGCGCACGTGCACATCCCTATTCTATATCTCAGGAATAGCTGAACCGATTGCGTTCTAATTTGGTGTGTGGTTAAGAACCTCTCAGCCGTTGCTTTTCCACAAGTCAGGGGTGGGGTGCTTCTGCACGTGCGCACGTACTCACCCCTATTCTATATCTCAGGAATGGCTGAGCCGATTGTGTTCAAATTTGGTGTGTGGTTAGGGACCTCTCAGCCGCCGTTTCCCACAAGTCAGGGATGGGGAGCCTCTGCACGTGCGCACGTGCACACCCCTATTATATATCTCAGGAACGGCTGAGCCGATTGCGTTCAAATTTGGTGTGTGGTTAGGGACCCCTCCGCCGCCGCCGCCTACCCACAAGTCATGGGTGGGGTGACTCTGC
>JAXIVJ010005338.1:55000-74768 GCA_036785665.1 Chirona hameri | reverse complement strand
TTAAACTAGTTCCCAGAAACAAACTCCTGAATGGATTATAAAAAAAACGAGACCGCCATACTTAGCAAACAACCTTGCAGAACACGAACTACCGAACCGAATACGTGGTGTCTGCAGGCCGCAGCAGCGCGTGCAGCGGACGAGCGGAGCACCCCAACCCCGCAGAACACCAACTACCGAACCGAATACGTGGTGTCTGCAGGCCGCAGCAGCGCGTGCAGCGGGCGAGCGGAGCGTCCCAGTGACAACAACCCCGCAGAACACCAACTACCGAACCGAATACGTGGTGTCTGCAGGCCGCAGCAGCGCGTGCAGCGGGCGAGCGGAGCGTCCCAGTGACAACAACCCCGCAGAACACGAACTACCGAACCGAATACGTGGTGTCTACAGGCTGCAGCAGCGCGTGCAGCGGACGAGTGGAGCGCCCCAGTGACGCCCAGCTGACGGTGCGGCGTGGCCGGGTGGTAGCCGCCGCCGAGTGTCGATCCAAGACCCGGCGACGCCGCGCTGACCTGCCTGCCGGCCGAGTCCGGCGGCCGCCCGCTCAGAACGCGATCTTACAGACGAACCGGGTCTTGTCGCCGGGCTTCTTGCTCTTCCAGCCTTCGCCGTTGTCTTCCATAAAGACGTACAGACGGTCGTTATCGTCTTTCGGCTCGTCTTCCTTAAAGTAGAGTTCACGGACGGGCTCTCCGTCGGCCCAGACCCAGGGCTGGTCGGCAGCCGGCCGCTGCAGGCCGATGACCACTTCAGTGTCGACATTCAGCTCGGGGTTGTTCAGCACGAACCACTGCTCGGTCGCGCCGCTGATGGAGACGATCCGGGACCGGTTGTGCAGGTTCAGGCACTCGGTGTCAGCCTCGTCGGCACGGGCGCTGAAGCTGGACATGAAGTAGCAGCCGAGCGGGCCCTGGACCCAGCCGGGCGGACAGAGGACAGTCCTGCGCAGCAGCAGGCCGGCCGGACCGCCGGCCGGACCGCCGGCCTGGTCAGGAGCCGCCTCGAACAGGGTGCAGCCGGCGTCCGCCCGCACCACCCCGGTGCAGGCCGGACTGCGGAGACAGGTGGCGCCACACCGGACCGCGCTGAGGCCGGGCAGCGGGCCGCCGACCGCCCGCTGACGGGTCAGTTGCCGGGGCAACAGCCGGCCCCAGCTGACCTCCGCCCGCCCGCCGGCTGCGCACAGCAGCAGCAGCTGAAGCAGCAGCAGCAGCAGCGGCGGTGGCGATATCGTTCGACACATGCCTCCGACAGCCGCGGCAGGACGGTACAGGACAGGTACAGGACAGGCCAGGGACAGGAGACGGGACGGCAGAGGTGGATGTGGTGTGCCAGCTGCTGACTTCTGCAGGACAGTCCGTGACCGTGCTGCCGGGAGGGCGTCGGCTGACGGTCTGAGCCGAGCGTCGCTACAGCCGGCCCCCGAGCGGGCAAACCATCGGCCGATGATGCCCCCCCCCCTCAGTCGGCAATCAGCCGATGACCACCACGGTCCTTCACCCACGCCGGACGCGGCAGAACCCACAGCCTGATTGATGGTGGCGACGCCTGCAATCGCCGTTTGGAACAACAAACCACGTCGCTGCAGAACAACCGACCAGCAACGCAGCGATTTGTTCGCGACAAACACCAATATACGGCGTCTTTGCATTGTCGCTAATGGTAATGAGATCGCGAACACTTTAATTTCGGATACTATCTAACGGAATCTAGCGCATTAGCTATTAGGAAATTGCAGCTAAGAATGGACAACATCGGTGAACACCGGCATAACGGTGGCTGCCGACGTAGCGCAACTGGCATAACAATGATTTCCGCCGTACTGCATCCGGCTAGTTTGGTGAGTGGTATAGTATACACTCATTACCGTACTCGCTCGTCTACACCATCACACTGATTGGCTTAGTGTCCGGACAGTGGCTTACTGTGAATACACAACACAACAGGTTGCCAAAAAGCAATCACCATTACGCTGACAGGTACAAGCTGTTGAACACGCTAATGTCGTGCCCATGCTATTCTTTGTATAGCATGGGCACGACATTATATCTTATCTTTATTATATATATCATTATATATCGACATTCGACATAATAAAGATATATCATATCTTTATTATATATATCGACATTACATTATATATATCGTGTATAAATAGTCTAACACGAAACTGCTGGTCCAAACCTCAAAGTGTCATAGCATAACACGTACAATACTGTAACCTGTGCGCAACACAATATTCAGGGACAATCCTGGATTGGTCCCTTCCTTGCACAGGTGTGGCCTCCCTAGATGACCCTCCCCTGTCGGGTGTCCGCCACCAGGGCCCCGCGGCGGCTCCCCTCAGTGACAAGATGGAGAACAGAGGAACCGGAGGCCTGGCGGGAGCGAGAGGCGGGAGCGAGACACCGTGCCGGTCCTCCCGCTCTGAGGATAGCGCCCTTGGAGAGGAGTACCCCTCGGTCACCTTTAACCTAGAGGCAGGAGCCTACGTTCCGCCCAGGGCGTCCGCGCAGCGTGTCAACGAAAGGCAGCCACCTTCCATCTGACGTGCCTGCACCGGTGCGCCACCTGGGATCCGACACGTCAGATGGAAGTGGCGCAGGGGCCACACCCAGGTGGCCCCTGCGCCACCCGGGTGTGGACGCACGGATCGGCCGAGGGTGGAGTTCTGAGCGGGGCGCAGGGGCGTTCATCGAGTGGCCGGACAGAGCCAACTGGGAGATCTGAGCCCCGGCCGGGTCTGTTCGAGATGCAGAGCAGCTGATGTGATCGCCCTCATGTGGCTCAGGTTCCACCTGATTGGAAATATCCACACAGAAGACGAAGAGGCTCAGAGTGGCGACTTCGTTGCGGTTTTGACTTTGGACGTTGGGGCCGTGGACAGACTTCGGAACCGCAAACCTTCGCAATCGTAACCACAGGAGGGGAACCACCACAGAGCACATCTGAGCGGCGGGTAAGTTTGGCAGACAGTTTGTACTCACTGATGAGCGCCTCGTCCGGCTCGGCTGAGTGCAGCGTCAGCAGTTTGGTGAGCAGTTTGAAGAGCAGCGCGATGACGTCCGTCTGCTCGCCGCCGCGGTGGAACACGGGCAGACAGGAGGGCCGCGTCGAGCCCCAGCGGCGGATCATCACCAGCAGCTCCCGCAGCAGCAGCAGGCTCTGCCGCTCCCGCAGCGCCGCCACCTACCGCCCACAGGTCAGGTCAGGTCAGGTCAGGTCAGGTCAGGTCAGGTCAGGTCAGGGCAGGTCAGGTCAGGGCAGGGCAGGTCAGCAGGCTCTGCCGCTCCCGCAGCGCCGCCACCTACCGCACACAGGTCAGGTCAGGGCAGGTCAGCAGGCTCTGCCGCTCCCGCAGCGCCGCCACCTACCGCACACAGGTCAGGTCAGGTCAGGTCAGGTCAGGTCAGGTCAGGTCAGGGCAGGGCAGGGCAGGTCAGGTCAGGTCAGGGCAGAGCAGGTCAGCAGGCTCTGCCGCTCCCGCAGCGCCGCCACCTACCGCACACATGTCAGGTCAGGGCAGGTCAGGGCAGGTCAGGGCAGGTCAGGGCAGGTCAGGTCAGCAGGCTCTGCCGCTCCCGCAGCGCCGCCACCTACCGCACACAGGTCAGGTCAGGACAGGTCAGGGCAGGTCAGGTCAGATCAGGTCAGATCAGGTCAGGTCAGGTCAGGTCAGGTCAGGACAGGTCAGGTCAGGTCAGGTCAGGGCAGGGCAGGGCAGATCAGGGCAGGTCAGATCAGGGCAGGGCAGGGCATGGCAGGGCAGGGCAGGTCAGGGCAGGTCAGGACAGGTCAGGTCAGCAGGCTCTGCCGCTCCCGCAGCGCCGCCACCTACCGCACACAGGTCAGGTCAGGTCAGGTCAGGTCAGGTCAGGGCAGGTCAGGGCAGGGCAGGGCAGGGCAGGGCAGGGCAGGGCAGGGCAGGGCAGGGCAGGGGCAGGGCAGGGCAGGGCAGGGCAGGGCAGGGCAGGGCAGGGCAGGGCAGGTCAGGACAGGTCAGGTCAGGTCAGGGCAGGGCAGGGTCAGGTCAGGTCAGGTCAGGTCAGGGCAGGGCAGGGCAGGGCAGGGCAGGGCAGGGCAGGGCAGGGCAGGGCAGGGCAGGGCAGGGCAGGGCAGGGCAGGGCAGGGCAGGGCAGGGCAGGGCAGGGCAGGGCAGGGCAGGGCAGGGCAGGGCAGGGCAGGGCAGGGCAGGGCAGGAAAGGGGCAGGTCAGGGTAGGGCAGGTCAGATCGTCAGATCAGGGCAGGACAGGGTAGGACAGGGCAGGACAGGGCAGGACAGGGCAGGACAGGGCAGGTCAGGGCAGGTCAGGGCAGGTCAGACCAGGTCAGCAGGCTCTGGCGTTGCTGCTGTGCCGTCACGTCCTGCCGCGCAAGTCAGGCCAGGCGGGATTTGTGTGCCTCTGCTGGCATCGTCCCCGCTCGGCTCCATCCGCTCCGCTGACCTGTTTGTGCCTGCCGTCGGTGAGCGAGGCGAAGCTCTGCAGACAGAGGTCGGTCACCCACTGCGCCAGGTGCTGCAGCTGCGCCAGAGACGCCGCGTCGGCCGAGCTCGGCTCGCGCTCCTTGAGGTGGGCCAGCACCTTGTCGATCTCCGAGACCGACTCCACCGGCTTACTGGCCATCAGCGCCGTGAGCGGCTCGCTGGGCTCTCCGTCGCCGCCGGCGATGGCCGCGGCCGACTCTGCGGGCCGCAGCAGGGCGCGGAACGCCGACGCCACGCAGCGCAGCATCAGCAGCGCGTTGTTGTCACTGACGCGCCGGCCCCCGGACGGCAGCAGTCTGGCAGCAGGGGCACAATCGGGTCAGGTGGCGGACGACGCGTCAGCGCAGTGCCGGAGGACACAGTGGCACAACTTGGTAAGGAAACAGCAACGGCACTATAACGATATCGCCATTCAAACCATTACAGCCGACCACGTGATGCATCCTAGCCATTCTTTACTGATATACGGTACACATTTGAAAACATTACAGCCGACCACGTGATGCATCCTAGCCATTCTTTACTGATATACGGTACACATTTGAAACCATTACAGCCGACCACGTGATGCATCCTAGCCATTCTTTACTGATATACGGTACACATTTGAAAACATTACAGCCGACCACGTGATGCATCCTAGCCATTCTTTACTGATATACGGTACACATTTGAAAACATTACAGCCGACCACGTGATGCATCCTAGCCATTCTTTACTGATATACGGTACACATTTGAAACCATTACAGCCGACCACGTGATGCATCCTAGCCATTCTTTACTGATATACGGTACACATTTGAAACCATTACAGCCGACCACGTGATGCATCCTAGCCATTCTTTACTGATATACGGTACACATTTGAAACCATTACAGCCGACCACGTGATGCATCCTAGCCATTCTTTACTGATATACGGTACACATTTGAAACCATTACAGCCGACCACGTGATGCATCCTAGCCATTCTTTACTGATATACGGTACACATTTGAAACCATTACAGCCGACCACGTGATGCATCCTAGCCATTCTTTACTGATATACGGTACACATTTGAAACCATTACAGCCGACCACGTGATGCATCCTAGCCATTCTTTACTGATATACGGTACACATTTGAAACCATTACAGCCGACCACGTGATGCATCCTAGCCATTCTTTACTGATATACGGTACACATTTGAAACCATTACAGCCGACCACGTGATGCATCCTAGCCATTCTTTACTGATATACGGTACACATTTGAAACCATTACAGCCGACCACGTGATGCATCCTAGCCATTCTTTACTGATATACGGTACACATTTGAAACCATTACAGCCGACCACGTGATGCATCCTAGCCATTCTTTACTGATATACGGTACACATTTGAAAACATTACAGCCGACCACGTGATGCATCCTAGCCATTCTTTACTGATATACGGTACACATTTGAAAACATTACAGCCGACCACGTGATGCATCCTAGCCATTCTTTACTGATATACGGTACACATTTGAAACCATTACAGCCGACCACGTGATGCATCCTAGCCATTCTTTACTGATATACGGTACACATTTGAAAACATTACAGCCGACCACGTGATGCATCCTAGCCATTCTTTACTGATATACGGTACACATTTGAAACCATTACAGCCGACCACGTGATGCATCCTAGCCATTCTTTACTGATATACGGTACACATTTGAAACCATTACAGCCGACCACGTGATGCATCCTAGCCATTCTTTACTGATATACGGTACACATTTGAAAACATTACAGCCGACCACGTGATGCATCCTAGCCATTCTTTACTGATATACGGTACACATTTGAAAACATTACAGCCGACCACGTGATGCATCCTAGCCATTCTTTACTGATATACGGTACACATTTGAAAACATTACAGCCGACCACGTGATGCATCCTAGCCATTCTTTACTGATATACGGTACACATTTGAAAACATTACAGCCGACCACGTGATGCATCCTAGCCATTCTTTACTGATGTACGGTACACATTTGAAACCATTACAGCCGACCACGTGATGCATCCTAGCCATTCTTGACTGATATACGGTACACATTTGAAACCATTACAGCCGACCACGTGATGCATCCTAGCCATTCTTTACTGATATACGGTACACATTTGAAACCATTACAGCCGACCACGTGATGCATCCTAGCCATTCTTTACTGATATACGGTACACATTTGAAACCATTACAGCCGACCACGTGATGCATCCTAGCCATTCTTTACTGATATACGGTACACATTTGAAACCATTACAGCCGACCACGTGATGCATCCTAGCCATTCTTTACTGATATACGGTACACATTTGAAAACATTACAGCCGACCACGTGATGCATCCTAGCCATTCTTTACTGATATACGGTACACATTTGAAACCATTACAGCCGACCACGTGATGCATCCTAGCCATTCTTTACTGATATACGGTACACATTTGAAACCATTACAGCCGACCACGTGATGCATCCTAGCCATTCTTTACTGATATACGGTACACATTTGAAAACATTACAGCCGACCACGTGATGCATCCTAGCCATTCTTTACTGATATACGGTACACATTTGAAACCATTACAGCCGACCACGTGATGCATCCTAGCCATTCTTTACTGATATACGGTACACATTTGAAACCATTACAGCCGACCACGTGATGCATCCTAGCCATTCTTTACTGATATACGGTACACATTTGAAACCATTACAGCCGACCACGTGATGCATCCTAGCCATTCTTTACTGATATACGGTACACATTTGAAAACATTACAGCCGACCACGTGATGCATCCTAGCCATTCTTTACTGATATACGGTACACATTTGAAAACATTACAGCCGACCACGTGATGCATCCTAGCCATTCTTTACTGATATACGGTACACATTTGAAACCATTACAGCCGACCACGTGATGCATCCTAGCCATTCTTTACTGATATACGGTACACATTTGAAAACATTACAGCCGACCACGTGATGCATCCTAGCAATTCTTTACTGATATACGGTACACATTTGAAACCATTACAGCCGACCACGTGATGCATCCTAGCCATTCTTTACTGATATACGGTACACATTTGAAACCATTACAGCCGACCACGTGATGCATCCTAGCCATTCTTTACTGATATACGGTACACATTTGAAAACATTACAGCCGACCACGTGATGCATCCTAGCCATTCTTTACTGATATACGGTACACATTTGAAAACATTACAGCCGACCACGTGATGCATCCTAGCCATTCTTTACTGATATACGGTACACATTTGAAAACATTACAGCCGACCACGTGATGCATCCTAGCCATTCTTTACTGATATACGGTACACATTTGAAAACATTACAGCCGACCACGTGATGCATCCTAGCCATTCTTTACTGATATACGGTACACATTTGAAACCATTACAGCCGACCACGTGATGCGTCCTAGCCATTCTTTACTGATATACGGTACACATTTGAAACCATTACAGCCGACCACGTGATGCATCCTAGCCATTCTTTACTGATATACGGTACACATTTGAAAACATTACAGCCGACCACGTGATGCATCCTAGCCATTCTTTACTGATATACGGTACACATTTGAAACCATTACAGCCGACCACGTGATGCATCCTAGCCATTCTTTACTGATATACGGTACACATTTGAAAACATTACAGCCGACCACGTGATGCATCCTAGCCATTCTTTACTGATACACGGTACACATTTGAAAACATTATAGCCGACCACGTGATGCATCCTAGCCATTCTTTACTGATATACGGTACACATTTGAAACCATTACAGCCGACCACGTGATGCATCCTAGCCATTCTTTACTGATATACGGTACACATTTGAAACCATTACAGCCGACCACGTGATGCATCCTAGCCATTCTTTACTGATATACGGTACACATTTGAAAACATTACAGCCGACCACGTGATGCATCCTAGCCATTCTTTACTGATATACGGTACACATTTGAAAACATTACAGCCGACCACGTGATGCATCCTAGCCATTCTTTACTGATATACGGTACACATTTGAAACCATTACAGCCGACCACGTGATGCATCCTAGCCATTCTTTACTGATATACGGTACACATTTGAAACCATTACAGCCGACCACGTGATGCATCCTAGCCATTCTTTACTGATATACAGTACACATTTGAAACCATTACAGCCGACCACGTGATGCATCCTAGCCATTCTTTACTGATATACGGTACACATTTGAAACCATTACAGCCGACCACGTGATGCATCCTAGCCATTCTTTACTGATATACGGTACACATTTGACATTTAGTAATCTACACAAAAAAGGAGGCATGCTTCTAGATCAGTTTTGTCTCAGAAATACAGTGGTGGCATTTATTTGTCTGTATCTGGTCACTAAAAGCGAACAAAATGCAACTACAAAAATGACGTCATGAGTTACTCATACTTAGGGAGCCATAAGGCAGTCAAAAATAAAGTTATTGCCTTGAAATTTGGTTTGGGTATCGTCCATACTTGGTTCTCCAATATATATATTCAGTTTTTTATAACATCTTTGCAAATTTTGATTTTGTTTGGTTCTCCAATATATATATATTCCGTTGTTTTTTTTAGCATCTTTGAAAATTTTGATTGACATTTTTCCCGAAAAAGTAAGTTTTTTTTGGGGGGGCAAAAATTAAAAATTTCGACAATCCGAGATTGCCATTTTGAAGAGAACACTATATCCTTTCTTTTGACGTATTTTATTGGCTTAAAAATAAGATTCTATACGATTCGTCGAACATTTATCGCTTTTTGGTCCAAAATGGCCTGACATGACGTCATTAAAACGCCATTTTTCAGAAGTTTTTGGGTCTAATAAATTGTCCTTTTACATACGGGTGTATAATTGATTGGGGGGGGGGGGGAGGTACTGAACATTTAGTGTCGATACTTCTCTCCGTTTTGAGTAATTCAAGATATTCGTGAGGGGGGGGGGTGTAAAATTACTCCCCCCCCCCCCCGCGGGGCGCGGGTTAATACAGAAATCGGAATGCGAAACATTGTCCAACGTCAAAATAGAAACGAGTGAGTGAATGTGGCGACTAAATGAAGCAAGGTTTCCTCCTCTCCAGACATGGCAACTCCCCCCTGACCCCCCAGTGGCGGCCACTGACGGGGCGGAGCAGTGACGTTATGATGGCTTACTGACCGGTAAAGTGATGTTTTGATGGCCATGTGTCGGACGTAGTAGTACTGCTGGACGGGCCCCGGCTGCCGGTGGAAGGTGTCGGCCAGCGTCTCGCAGACGGTCTCCATTCCGCTGGTCAGGTGGGAGCGCAGGCCGACCAGCAGGTCCCACACGTCCAGCCCGGTCACCATGTAGTACTCCAGCTGAAGCACCAGCGATGACAGCACCGACAGACCGCCTGGCAGGACACGGAATACAGCCCAGTCAGACGCCGACAGCACCGGCACAGACCGCCTGGCAGGACACGGAATACAGCCCAGTCAGACGCCGACAGTACCGACACAGACCGCCTGGCAGGACACGGAATACAGCCCAGTCAGACGCCGACAGCACCGACACAGACCGCCTGGCAGGACACGGAATACAGCCCAGTCAGACGCCGACAGTACCGACACAGACCGCCTGGCAGGACACGGAATACAGCCCAGTCAGACGCCGACAGCACCGACACAGACCGCCTGGCAGGACACGGAATACAGCCCAGTCAGACGCCGACAGCACCGACACAGACCGCCTGGCAGGACACGGAATACAGCCCAGTCAGACGCCGACAGCACCGACACAGACCGCCTGGCAGGACACGGAATACAGCCCAGTCAGACGCCGACAGCACCGACACAGACCGCCTGGCAGGACACGGAATACAGCCCAGTCAGACGCCGACAGCACCGACACAGACCGCCTGGCAGGACACGGAATACAGCCCAGTCAGACGCCGACAGCACCGACACAGACCGCCTGGCAGGACACGGAATACAGCCCAGTCAGACGCCGACAGCACCGACACAGACCGCCTGGCAGGACACGGAATACAGCCCAGTCAGACGCCGACAGTACCGACACAGACCGCCTGGCAGGACACGGAATACAGCCCAGTCAGACGCCGACAGCACCGACACAGACCGCCTGGCAGGACACGGAATACAGCCCAGTCAGACGCCGACAGCACCGACACAGACCGCCTGGCAGGACACGGAATACAGCCCAGTCAGACGCCGACAGTACCGACACAGACCGCCTGGCAGGACACGGAATACAGCCCAGTCAGACGCCGACAGCACCGACCGCCTGAAAATACAAATACAGAATTATTAGTCAGTCGAGGAAAACTCATCAATCGCACAACCACTTAAGTAGCGAGTTGTTCCCATCATAGTCAGTCGAAAAACTCATCCATCGCACCGACACTTTAATGACGAGTTGTTCCTTTTATAGTCACACGATGACAAACTCATCCATCGCACCGACTCTTTAATGACGAGTTGTTCCTTTTATAGTCACACGATGACAAACTCATCCATCGCACTGACACTTTAATGACGAGTTGTTCCTTTTATAGTCACACGATGACAAACTCATCCATCGCACAGACTCTTTAATGACGAGTTGTTCCTTTTATAGTCACACGATGACAAACTCATCCATCGCACCGACTCTTTAATGACGAGTTGTTCCTTTTATAGTCACACGATGACAAACTCATCCATCGCACCGACTCTTTAATGACGAGTTGTTCCTTTTATAGTCACACGATGACAAACTCATCCATCGCACCGACTCTTTAATGACTAGTTGTTCCTTTTATAGTCACACGATGACAAACTCATCCATCGAACTAACACTTTAATAACGAGTTGTTCCTTTTATAGAAACCAGTAAAACGTCTTTTTGGGCGATGACCGAGCGAGCGCGCTCTGGTAAAGCTAAAACAGGTTTGAAATATGAAACGGTACGGGAGCACACGTGGTAGTAACACAGTCATTTTAGTCCTCCAGAAAAATTGCCAGGCGGCAATGCATGCCAACATAAAAATTAAGTTGTATTAAATTGTTCATGATCTCCTTTCCAAATCCGCCAAAAGGGAGTGCGTCCTGAGCGCTGCATGATTCAGCGTATAAATCAATGCTTAGAATAATACAGCCATTTTTTTATCAAGAATCATTTTAGCCTATGCAAGGCCATAGATACTAGGTCCGGCGATTTTAGCTAAGCGTGACGTCATAGAGGTTCGTATTCGAATTATGGTAAAAATGAAATCGATGGCACGTGATTCAACTTAACCATGCCCTCCAGGTGCAAATAAGCACGCCTTTCCAACTTGCTGTGATACCAACACGCACATCAACACATTTAATTCAGTTCAGGGGAATGTAGTAAAGTTAATACATATACGATGATGGGGATGGTAACTATGATGATGATGATAGGATGATGTGATGATTCATATTTAAGGGTCAACAAAAACACGATACGATGTAGATATATATTATCACGTATTTGATCAGAGGCTAGCTCTTAATCTCAAGATCGCTTGTGCATGCCAGGGGTGAAACCAAGGGCCATCGGGGCTTTGCCCCAAAAACGACTGAAATCGGCCGGAAGTCTAGCAAAAGTCGCTTTCATGGTTTTAGTCTAAATACCAGCAGTTTGGGGAGGAGTCTAAGAGCCGATGGTAATAATTAGTGCTTAAGGATGACGTGTGCGTGCGTGCGCACACACGTTCTTTGCGACGAGCCAGAGCATTGCACAGATAGCGAATGTATGATCGAAAAATATTTGTCAGAAAACGTAAAAGCCGAGGAGCGTTCACCCAATCCAATCCAAATCCAACATGGCATTTTACCGCACCAATATCATCAGCAGTGGCACCACAAGACCGAGAGCTCCCATCACCGTACACGTATCACCAGCAGTGACACCACAAGACTTAGGAGTCCTTCCATCACCACACACATATGACCAGCAGTTCCACCACAAGATCTATCCACCACCATCCAGTCACAGTGCAGACGGATTTCTGAGATTTGGCATCACTGCCGTGTGCTGCGACAATGGCATTTTACTGATTTTGACTGAGCCGTCTCGAAGCGTTTTCTAGTTTACCCTTGTTGAGACATTTCAACCTAATGAAAAGGCGTGTTGTTACCAGCTTCCTGGCCATCTTCGCGTTTAAGTTCGGTTCCTGGTGCAGAAGAGCTGTTATCAGCTGTCTTACGATCAGCCCGTCTGACAGCCTTCGCTGCATCCCATCACAGCACTGAACACAACATCGAATGTATCCACCATGGCCATCCAGCGCTCGGATGGAACAAGCAAGGCATGCATGGGTGCATGTTGTTTACAACATGCACCCATGCATCTGGAACCCGTGAGGTCGTTTGTAGTTCAGAGGCTGGGTGACCTAGGGTCGGATCAATGTATCGGCATTTGTAGGTGACATAGCCGGCTACAAATGCCAGAGACTCGATCTGGGGGTTGTGCAAGGTCCTGTTATCTGCTGTTGAATTCGCCGGTTGTCCTGCGTTTGTGCTCTCATGACCAGGGTGGACTGGAAGAGGACCAGCCGTTACAGCATGTGACTCTTCAACCTCTGCCTCTTCCATGGCTGCATCCAGCTGGCCCGTGGCCCCCACCTGAAATATGCACCAGAAATGTTACTCGTTTTATGTTACCAAGATGATAAACAGAAGTGCAATAATGCAATAATTGATGCTGTGCAAAAATTTATTACGAAGTGATTGTTGCCCGGCCAGACCAAACTGTAGTCATGGGTTAATGTCTCCGGGTAAAACGAATAGTTCTTAACTTTGGAAATGAGTACTCTGGAAATGAAGGCACCCTTAGGTAGTGGCGGCAGAGCAGAAGGTATTTTCGGATGGGTGACAAAGAAACCCAGGGATTGCAGCTGAGTAAGTGTGGATAGAAACAAGTGAAAAGCTTAAGTCATGGTAGGTGCCAGAAATTGTCAATCAGAGCTTGACCAGGTTTCATGAAAACATTAACTTCCAAGAAAGGTGTGAAACAATTAATTAGGAAATGGTAAGGGTAAAAGGGAAAGGGTATATAGGGTAGGTATAGCTAAAAGGGAAAGAGTAATTAGGACAAGGTATCAATGTCATCTAGTTTTAGTGGCAGTGTCATTTGGTGACACAGTTGGGTCATGCTGCTTATGGGGCGACGTGACTCTACGAGACCAATACAGTGGTGTCATCTGCACGTCTCTATCTTTATTCTATCAAGAGTTATTCACACAAAAAAGTGCTGATGACCTCAGACTGGGCAACAATTGCACCTGGGTTATGAAGAATGAGCTAAAATAGCACGATTCTGAAGGAATTGGCCAGATCCAATGCATATTATCTGAATAGAAAGCAACAATTGCACCTTGGTTATGAAGAATGAGCTAAAATAACACGATTCTGAAAGAATTAGCCACATCCAACGCATATTCTCTGAATATGAAGCATTTGTATATTTTCCCATTCACTTATCAGGTCAGGAAATTGACCTGACCATAGGTCACTGATACAAAAAAATCCGAGATAAACGAATTGTATGTACTTATGATCTTATGAAATCCTGCAAATTTCAAATCTCTCGGACAAAGACTGGCATATTCACGACCACACACATTTTTGGAGGTAAGGTCACTTGAGGTGACCTGGTGACCTGACCTGAGAATACCTGACGTCAAAACTTTCACAAAATGTGGATAAGTGATGCCCGAATAGCTGTATCAAATTTGGCGGCGCTGCCAGCCGCTGTTTTCCCGCTATTCCCGTAAAACCTCAGGGGTGGGGGTCAAAATGACCCCCCCCCCCCCCCACCGGGGCGAGGGTTAAATGATAGGGGCAAAAATATGTTTGCCCCCCTGCCCGACCAGGGAGCGACTGCCCCTTCTCCCCCCCCCCCCCCCCGTGGCGCCACCCCTGATCCAAAAATATATTGTATAGCTACAAGGCAGCAGCGGCAGGGTAGATTTCCCTCATTGAAGTGATGTGCTGCGACACAATATAAGCAGCTGCAGGTATGCACAGCTGCTGCAGATGGGTATAGGTATTCCAGGACCTAATTACATGCAAACTCACGGAAATGAATACATTATCCCCCTCCCCCTGAAAAGGATAAGAATTACATGTAATTTGAGCGGAGGTAATGATCAGCGTTTGCTATGTTACGTTATGCGTATTGGCACATAAGTAAATGTTAGGTTGACGTATGCAGCAATAAGACAGTGAAAGTAAATACAATGATGATGCTGGTGACAATGTGACAACGACAATGTGTTTGAGGTTCGGCATTGAAGTGTGTGACCGAACCTTATGTCATACGCTGATGCAATTAAACGCCTATTTGGTGCCTGTTACTGGGAAGTGCAACATACATTGTGTCGCGAGTTATTCTGCGATATATTCCTAGCATGTTGACCTCGACTGTCAATATATTTCCTATTGCTAGTATTATTTCCACTATATAATGAACATCATTTTCAAACACTTAAATATAAGAATGTCACTTACCTCGAGGAAAACTGCATAGTGGGCTCGCTCCGTCAACGAGGAACATCCTACAGGATATACACATGGATCGCTTTAGCAGGCAAGTTGGTGTGAAGTCACTCTTTAAAATGATTTTCATAAACGGTTGCATGTTTAAATTTAAAGTATTCTTCTCTGGCACAAACGCGAATCCACTCTGCCCTAGTCTTCTGGTCTTCAGGATAATTAAAAAATGACACGGAACAGTGCTTCTTGATGCTTGAAGTGCACCGCGCCATTGCACATTTCGGCATGATTGTCAATGCAAAAAAGTAAATTAAGCTGTCATTAACTATCAGACAAGACAACTGTCAGACAAGCACAAACTGCCATCTTGCAATCACATTTTTAAGCAGCCAACGAAGTCTTCTCTGCGTGAGCAGCCGTTCCGTGCGCTTGAATTGCCGCAGCCGTCACAGCCCTACGTGGCGCCATCCCATTGGCCGAAGGTTGTGACGTCAGAGAGGTTCACCGAGCCTATGGCCGCTGAAGGGATGACACCCCCCTGAGCCTATGTATCTATGGCCTTGATTTTAGCAAGTTTTTTTTTGTTCATTTCGACGTTTGCGTTTGCCAACTGCCACGCGCTGCGGTACCACCTCTATCAGAACGCACCATACCAAAAAAAAATTGATTTGATGAACCTATGCAATGGTGAAGACCCAATCTCAATCAGAGCAGTGGTTGCAAAGTTATTAGCTTCCGAAAAGCGTCTGTATGACCGGGTCGGACCGGGTCGAGCCGGGTCGAGCCGGGTCGAGCCGGGTCGAGCCGGGTCGAGCCGGGTCAAATGTAAATTTGTCTAGTAAGTTGACGAGAAACCTCACGGTCGCTTCGCGCCCGCTCGGTAATAACAATACAAATGACTTGAGTCTCAAAATACGGAAAATAGTAGAAAAATAGTCGAAAAGTGTCACTATATTTCGGCACAAACATTCATCAGGTGAGTTTCATAAACACTTCTAATTACGAGCGAGCGCGAGCGCTCGCTCGCCCTTTCGTGGTGTATGGGCAAAATCTGATTATGAGCGGCCCGACCCGACCCGGCCCGTGGCGACGCTTTTGAGAAGCTAATATCTCTGCAACAGCACGTCCGATGGACTAGCGGACTTATTTGCTGAGCAGCCCCATCTAACCTACCCTGTTTGAGACCGGTGCCGACTCATGTGGGTGACTACCACTGCGCGTGCCGCGTGCCGCGTGCCGCGTGAGGGATGTTGAAAAGTATTTTCTCGCAATAACTCCGCAACGGCTGGGCAGATTATGTGCAAATTTCGTGTGTGGTTAGGGACCCCTCAGCCGCCACTTTCACACAACTCAGGGGTGGGGTGACTGCACGTGCGCACGTGCGCACCTCTATTCTATATCTCAGAAACGGCTGAGCCGAAAAATTTGGTGTGTGGTTAGAGACCTCTCATCCGCCAGCTTCAAACAAGTCAGGGGTGGGTGCCTCTGCAGGTGCGCACGTGCACACCCCTATTCTGTATCTCAGGAACGGCTGAGCCAATTGTGTTCAAATTGCGTGGTTAGGGACCTCTCAGCCGCCGCCTTTCCACAAGTCAGGGGTGGGGTGGCTTTGCACGTGCGCACGTGCACACCCCTATTCTATATCTCTGGAACAGCTGAGCCGATTGTGTTCACATTTGGTGTGTGGTTAGGGGCCTCTCAGCCCCCACTTTCCCACAAGTCAAAGGTGGGTGCTTCTGCACGTGCACACCCTTTTTTGTATCTCAGAAACTACTTGCCCGATCGAGTTGAAATTCCCCATATATTTCTTTCGCGCTCGCTCGTTCATCGCCAACTACGGCGCCTTACTGGTTACTAACGAGTTGTTCCTATTTGACAATGCAGCCATCGCCGGCACTTCCTTTGGCCATCGATGGTACGAATAGCATTTCCATTGCCAGGGGTCTGCGACTGCGCCGTCAGTAGTGACTCGGTACAGGTACATTACAGTACAGGTGCAGTTCAGTGGTGTACTCACAGTACAGCTGTGTGGTACAGGGTGAAACTGACCGGGGTCTGCAGCGGCGGTGACCCTGTACAGGTAGAGCTGGCCGCGGTCGTCCACGGCGGCGGCCAGGTGCCCCGCGGAGCTAAGAGCCACGTCAGTCAGGCGGACCCCGGTATCGGCCGCTGCCGCCACCGAGCGCGCCAGCTTCAGAGGGGGCTCCCCGGTACAACGGGGCGCCGACTCGGCACAGGCCGCCCCCATCTGACGGTGTACAGAGGGAGAAGGGCGTCAGTCACCGGCCCAACACCGCGCATCGCGGATCGATCGATTCACCTACAGGCCCGAGTCTAATATGACGAGGCAAAGGGCATCATTGTTTTCGGAAAAGCTGATAAACTACCATGCTTTGCATGACACGCGTTACAATGTCAGACAATGTTTGGGTTCTGTTGTGTTGGGCCTAGCTGACCTGCGTCATGGTGTCCCGGTGCAGACTGACCTGCGTCATGGTGTCTCCAATGCAGACTGACCTGCGTCATGGTGTCCCGGTGCAGACTGACCTGCGTCATGGTGTCCCGGTGCAGACTGACCTGCGTCATGGTGTCCCGGTGCAGACTGACCTGCGTCATGGTGTCTCCAATGCAGACTGACCTGCGTCATGGTGTCCCGGTGCAGACTGACCTGTGTCATGGTGTCTCCGATGCAGACCGACCTGCGTCATGGTGTCTCCGATGCAGACCGACCTGCGTCATGGTGTCCCGGTGCAGACTGATCTGCGTCATGGTGTTCCGGTGCAGACTGACCTGCGTTATGGTGTCCCGGTGCAGACTGACCTGCGTCATGGTGTCCCGGTGCAGACTGACCTGCGTCATGGTGTCCCGGTGCAGACTGACCTGCGTCATGGTGTCCCGGTGCAGACTAACCTGCGTCATGGTGTCTCCAATGCAGACTGACCTGCGTCATGGTGTCCCGGTGCAGACTGACCTGCGTCATGGTGTCCCGGTGCAGACTGACCTGCGTCATGGTGTCCCGGTGCAGACTGACCTGCGTCATGGTGTCCCGGTGCAGACTGACCTGCGTCATGGTGTCCCGGTGCAGACTGACCTGCGTCATGGTGTCCCGGTGCAGACTGACCTGCGTCATGGTGTCTCCAATGCAGACTGACCTGCGTCATGGTGTCCCGGTGCAGACTGACCTGCGTCATGGTGTCCCGGTGCAGACTGACCTGCGTCATGGTGTCCCGGTGCAGACTGACCTGCGTCATGGTGTCCCGGTGCAGACTGACCTGCGTCATGGTGTCCCGGTGCAGACTGACCTTCGTCATGGTGTCCCGGTGCAGACTGACCTGCGTCATGGTGTCCCGGTGCAGACTGACCTGCGTCATGGTGTCCCGGTGCAGACTAACCTGCGTCATGGTGTCCCGGTGCAGACTGACCTGCGTCATGGTGTCCCGGTGCAGACTGACCTGTGTCATGGTGTCTCCGATGCAGACTGACCTGCGTCATGGTGTCCCGGTGCAGACTGACCTGCGTCATGGTGTCTCCGATGCAGACTGACCTGCGTCATGGTGTCCCGGTGCAGACTGACCTGCGTCATGGTGTCTCCAATGCAGACTGACCTGCGTCATGGTGTCCCGGTGCAGACTGACCTGCGTCATGGTGTCCCGGTGCAGACTGACCTGCGTCATGGTGTCCCGGTGCAGACTGACCTGCGTCATGGTGTCTCCAATGCAGACTGACCTGCGTCATGGTGTCCCGGTGCAGACTGACCTGCGTCATGGTGTCCCGGTGCAGACTGACCTGCGTCATGGTGTCCCGGTGCAGACTGACCTGCGTCATGGTGTCCCGGTGCAGACTGACCTGCGTCATGGTGTCCCGGTGCAGACTGACCTGCGTCATGGTGTCCCGGTGCAGACTGACCTGTGTCATGGTGTCTCCGATGCAGACTGACCTGCGTCATGGTGTCCCGGTGCAGACTGACCTGCGTCATGGTGTCCCGGTGCAGACTAACCTGCGTCATGGTGTCCCGGTGCAGACTGACCTGCGTCATGGTGTCCCGGTGCAGACTGACCTGCGTCATGGTGTCTCCAATGCAGACTGACCTGCGTCATGGTTGTCCCGGTGCAGACTGACCTGCGTCATGGGTGTCCCGGTGCAGACTGACCTGCGTCATGGTGTCCCGGTGCAGACTGACCTGTGTCATGGTGTCCCGGTGCAGACTGACCTGCGTCATGGTGTCCCCGGTGCAGACTGACCTGCGTCATGGTGTTCCGGTGCAGACTGACCTGCGTCATGGTGTCCCGGTGCAGACTGACATGCGTCATGGTGTCTCCAATGCAGACTGACCTGTGTCATGGTGTCCCGGTGCAGACTGACCTGCGTCATGGTGTTCCGGTGCAGACTGACCTGCGTCATGGTGTCCCGGTGCAGACTGACCTGCGTCATGGTGTCTCCAATGCAGACTGACCTGCGTCATGGTGTCTCGGTGCAGACTGACCTGTGTCATGGTGTCTCCGATGCAGACCGACCTGCGTCATGGTGTCCCGGTGCAGACTGACCTGCGTCATGGTGTCCCGGTGCAGACTGACCTGCGTCATGGTGTTCCGGTGCAGACTGACCTGCGTTATGGTGTCCCGGTGCAGACTGACCTGCGTCATGGTGTCCCGGTGCAGACTGACCTGCGTCATGGTGTCCCGGTG
>JAXIVJ010005338.1:30000-50000 GCA_036785665.1 Chirona hameri | reverse complement strand
GGAGATTTCAAACTTCTTAAAAGTCGCCTCAGATCCATTGCCATTGAGTGCACAGACGGCCAGAAGACCTGCGGGTACACACAATATCGATAAAGTTAAATTATTCGCTCGTGGTAAATAATGTTGCACCCAGTACGATTCGAACTGTCATCAAGTATTTTATTTTATTGTATTTATTCACTCATATCATCAACGGGCGAAGCACCCCCTGACAGGTGAAGTCATCATGTAAAATATAACCAGAAATAAAAGTAAAAGTAATAATACAAATATACATAAAATAGTAATACAAATAAACATAAAATAAAAATAAAAACGAACATAGAACACGGGGTCTGCATAGGATGTTATTTACAATGGGGGATGAGGTGATACAATCGTACAAGATGTTGATGGTGCCTATGTGTGAGAGTTTGCCACGTGTCGTATCACATGCCCTCTGTACGAGCTTAGACTTTCGCTAAAACGTCTGCGGTCACCTCACGGTTAAGAAAGTTGTTTGTGACCCTGGGCGAACACAAAACATTCCACGCTGCACAGTACCAACTCTTGCCCGCAAGCTTTCAAGAAGGAGTGGTGTGTCCAGCTTTGTGGATAGGATGTTTCTGAGACAGAGGAGATCGTGCTGGACCCTCCGGGCGGCTAGAGATGGAACTTTGAAGTGGCGGCAGAGGTCTGTGTAGGATAGTGAAGGCGCGGATCCGGAAGAGGTGTGATGTGATGCCACATCAGGGACTAGTGCTGAACCCGATCGACCCGCACCGTGTGGGAATCGGCCTCACCATCCCATAATACATTCGCGTACTCCAGGATTGAGCGTGCACTGGCAAAGTAGGCGGCAAGCAGAGCCGTGCGGTCAAATTTCGAACTGTTCGTCGAACCTGTCTGAAAAGATCGAATAAGAATTCCGAGCGATCGGTTCGCTCGTTTGACAACATCACTGATATGCGCCATAAAAGTCAATTTAGTGTCCAGTGTTACGCCCAAGTCTCTGATCTCACCAACGTGCTGGAGCTGAGATGTATCAATCAAATAGCTGGTTTGGACTGGTGCGCGCCTGAGGGTCATAGTAAACGATTTGCACTTAAATGGGTTTAATTTTAGGCCCCATCTGCTGGACCACGCTCCGAGACGGTCCAAATCCTCCTGGAGCAGTTTACCATCAGACGGGGATTCAATTTTGCGGAAAATCTTGACGTCTGCGTACATTAGACAGGTGACTGGATGTGCCGGGGCAGATCGTTAATGAAGATAGAGAAAACGAGAGGTGCCAAAATCGAGCCTTCCGGCACTCCGGATGAGACAAGTTTCCAATCGGATGTTTTTTTCCGTTGACGATGACCCTCTGGCGCCTATCGGACAGGTACGACACAAACCACTTTAGAGCGCTGTCAGTAACGTTGTATGACTTTTCAGGTTTGTGGATGATGAGCGTGTGATTTACGCTTTGGAATGCGGCCGAATAGTCAGTGTAAATGGCGCCTGTCTGGTACCCGTCCGATATGGCCTCCCACGCATGCTTTATATACGTGGCAAGGTTGGTGGTACATGAGCGCTTGGGAATAAAACCATGCTGCTCGGCGCATAAAACAGGCGAGACGTGGCAAAAAAACGCATCGTACACCACACGTTCCAGTGTCTTCCCGAAGAGACTGAGCAGGGACACGGATCGGTAATTTTGGGCCAACTTTTTGTCGCCTTTTTTGAAAATAGGGATTATGTTCGCCTGCTTCCATCTAGTCGGGAAGACACCAGCATTTATGGACGCAGTGCAGATCTTGGTGATAGGCACCACCAGCTCCTCCGCGCACTCCACTATCACACGGGCACTTATATTGTCGGTCCCGCAAGCTTTGTTGGGAATAATAGAGAGGAGTGCGCTCCTCACTGCAGTTTATGACACGTGCAGTCGTGATAAAGTTCCTAAGTTGTAAGTAGGAGCGTCCGGGAGCTGGTTTACAGAGGGATCTGCGAATTTAGCTGCAAAAGCCTCGTTTAACAGTGTCGCGCGTTCATGGTCTCCGGTTACAGGGTTATCATCCGCATCACATATGAAAGGTGATATCGAAGCTTTGTTAGTGACACATTTAATGAAAGACCAATAGCGTTTCGAGTTACAGCGGAAGTCGTCGGTGAGTTCGCGCAAATACAACAAGTATCGGTGCGTGAAGATCGACTTGAAGAATCTTCTCTTCTCAGCGAAGTCTGCCCTGCTGTTTGGGCCCGGAGTTCGTCGCATGCGGCGATAGGCCGTCTCCTTCTGGCGCAGCGCACCTCGGACGTCCCGGTCAAACTGCACGGCGGCAGCCGGCGCCGGAGCGTCACCGTCGGGATGTGGTCGGCGATGGCGGCGTTCAGCAGGTCGTACAACCTCTCCTGCACCGCCTCGTCGACGCCGACACCATCCAGGATGCTCCAGGGCGCCAAGGATATAAGGCTGCGACGCAGGCCGGGGAAGTCTGCGCGTTTGTAGTCGAGAGCTGTTCTTCTCGTCACCAGTGGAAGTCTGCGCGTTTGTAGTCGAGAGCTGTTCTTCTCGTCACCAGTGGAGATATGTTGCCCGGCACGGTGAACTCGGCGATTATCTCCCGGTGGTCGGAGTCAAACGGTCATTTACTGACATTTCCTGACATTTCCAGACAATACAGATCCCGCTGGGGTACATTCTCAGCTCACTAACCCACATTGGATGGCCAGGGTCAACTAGCCACTAGATCAACCCACAGCAACGCTGGCTTGACTGTAGCATGTGGCTATGGCGGCAAGGCAGTACGTATCATGGTGTGGCGTGGCGCGACGCTGCCGTCCGTCGGCCGTGTTACCTGATGACGTCACACCGATGAAGCCGTCCGTCGGCCGTGTTACCTGATGACGTCACGCCGATGAAGCCGTCCGTCGGCCGCGTTACCTGATGACGTCACGCCGATGAAGCCGTCCGTCGGCCGTGTTACCTGATGACGTCACGCCGATGAAGCCGTCCGTCGGCCGCGTTACCTGATGACGTCACGCCGATGAAGCCGTCCGTCGGCCGTGTTACCTGATGACGTCACGCCGATGAAGCCGTCCGTCGGCCGTGTTACCTGATGACGTCACGCCGATGAAGCCGTCCGTCGGCCGTGTTACCTGATGACGTCACGCCGATGAAGCCGTCCGTCGGCCGTGTTACCTGATGACGTCACGCCGATGAAGCCGTCCGTCGGCCGTGTTACCTGATGACGTCACGCCGATGAAGCCGTCCGTCGGCCGCGTTACCTGATGACGTCACGCCGATGAAGCCGTCCGTCGGCCGTGTTACCTGATGACGTCACGCCGATGAAGCCGTCCGTCGGCCGTGTTACCTGATGACGTCACGCCGATGAAGCCGTCCGTCGGCCGTGTTACCTGATACGTCACGCCGATGAAGCCGTCCGTCGGCCGTGTTACCTGATGACGTCACGCCGATGAAGCCGTCCGTCGGCCGTGTTACCTGATGACGTCACGCCGATGAAGCCGTCCGTCGGCCGTGTTACCTGATGACGTCACGCCGATGAAGCCGTCCGTCGGCCGTGTTACCTGATGACGTCACGCCGATGAAGCCGTCCGTCGGCCGTGTTACCTGATGACGTCACGCCGATGAAGCCGTCCGTCGGCCGTGTTACCTGATGACGTCACGCCGATGAAGCCGTCCGTCGGCCGTGTTACCTGATGACGTCACGCCGATGAAGCCGTCCGTCGGCCGTGTTACCTGATGACGTCACGCCGATGAAGCCGTCCGTCGGCCGTGTTACCTGATGACGTCACGCCGATGAAGCCGTCCGTCGGCCGTGTTACCTGATGACGTCACGCCGATGAAGCCGTCCGTCGGCCGTGTTACCTGATGACGTCACGCCGATGAAGCCGTCCGTCGGCCGTGTTACCTGATGACGTCACGCCGATGAAGCCGTCCGTCGGCCGTGTTACCTGATGACGTCACGCCGATGAAGCCGTCCGTCGGCCGTGTTACCTGATGACGTCACGCCGATGAAGCCGTCCGTCGGCCGTGTTACCTGATGACGTCACGCCGATGAAGCCGTCCGTCGGCCGTGTTACCTGATGACGTCACGCCGATGAAGCCGTCCGTCGGCCGTGTTACCTGATGACGTCACGCCGATGAAGCCGTCAGTCAGCCGTGTTACCTGATGACGTCACGCCGATGAAGCCGTCCGTCGGCCGGCCTACCTGATGACGTCACGCCGATGAAGCCGTCCGTCGGCCGGCCTACCTGATGACGTCACGCCGATGAAGCCGTCAGTCAGCCGTGTTACCTGATGACGTCACGCCGATGAAGCCGTCCGTCAGCCAGCCTACCTGATGACGTCACGCCGATGAAGCCGTCCGTCGGCCGGCCTACCTGATGACGTCACGCCGATGAAGCCGTCCGTCGGCCGGCCTACCTGATGACGTCACGCCGATGAAGCCGTCCGTCAGCCGGCCTACCTGATGACGTCACGCCGATGAAGCCGTCCGTCAGCCGGCCTACCTGATGACGTCACGCCGATGAAGCCGTCCGTCGGCCGGCCGCCGAAATGACGCAGCGTCGCACAGAACAGTGTATTCTGGAACTTGTCATTGTACAGAAAACTGTCCTTCTTGTCAGACGCTATCGATATCTGAAATAACACATACAAAAAAATAACAAATACGAAAAAATAACACATACGAAACAGCGTCACCCTCACCATGGCAATACGGAGTAACAGAAAACATCCAATCAGGACTCATCTGTTTCAGTTTTGGTAATGAGGTTTCATTGGTGTATGTTAGGTAGTACCTTTTTGCCGTTGTGGAAGAAGATGGCCTGGACGATCTGCTCATTGTCGACCCTGACAGAGTGGAGGCAGTGCCAGCTGTTGATGACGTGGCCAGGACTCTGCAGCATCTGCAGAAGGCCATCCGAGTGTCCGACCAGCAGCCGACTGCCGGTCGCGTCCCACTCCAGACAGGAGACTGGCGAGCTGCCACTCCACACACTGAGGGTACAGACAGGCAGGTCAGACAGACGCGTCCCACTCCAGACAGGAGACTGGCGAGCTGCCGCTCCACACACTGAGGGTACAGACAGGCAGGTCAGACAGACGCGTTCCACTCCAGACAGGAGACTGGCGAGCTGCCACTCCACACACTGAGGGTACAGACAGGCAGGTCAGACAGACGCGTCCCACTCCAGACAGGAGACTGGCGAGCTGCCGCTCCACACACTGAGGGTACAGACAGGCAGGTCAGACAGACGCGTTCCACTCCAGACAGGAGACTGGCGAGCTGCCACTCCACACACTGAGGGTACAGACAGGCAGGTCAGACAGACGCGTTCCACTCCAGACAGGAGACTGGCGAGCTGCCGCTCCACACACTGAGGGTACAGACAGGCAGGTCAGACAGACGCGTCCCACTCCAGACAGGAGACTGGCGAGCTGCCGCTCCACACACTGAGGGTACAGACAGGCAGGTCAGACAGACGCGTTCCACTCCAGACAGGAGACTGGCGAGCTGCCACTCCACACACTGAGGGTACAGACAGGCAGGTCAGACAGACGCGTCCCACTCCAGACAGGAGACTGGCGAGCTGCCGCTCCACACACTGAGGGTACAGACAGGCAGGTCAGACAGACGCGTCCCACTCCAGACAGGAGACTGGAGAGCTGCCGCTCCACACACTGAGGGTACAGACAGGCAGGTCAGACAGACGCGTCCCACTCCAGACAGGAGACTGGCGAGCTGCCGCTCCACACACTGAGGGTACAGACAGGCAGGTCAGACAGACGCGTCCCACTCCAGACAGGAGACTGGCGAGCTGCCGCTCCACACACTGAGGGTACAGACAGGCATGTCAGACAGACGCGTCCCACTCCAGACAGGAGACTGGCGAGCTGCCGCTCCACACACTGAGGGTACAGACAGGCAGGTCAGACAGACGCGTCCCACTCCAGACAGGAGACTGGCGAGCTGCCGCTCCACACACTGAGGGTACAGACAGGTCAGACACAGGACAGACAGACAGGACAGACAGACAGGGCAGACAGACAGGGCAGACAGACAGGGCAGACAGACAGGGCAGACAGACAGGGCAGACAGACAGGGCAGACAGACAGGGCAGACAGGTCACAGACAGACGGCTATGAAGATACAAAGATTAAATAAATACATAAATGATAGTATCTTATTTCTTTATCGTCGATCAGCATGACCATTGCCAATTTCTATCGTAAATCTGCAATGACTACAAATAAGATCATATACAACACAAATGCGTCCTATCACAAATGTGACAGCAGCATGAGTTGAGTGTTCATGAGTGGCGACCAGGGTTGGCAGTGGGTGGCAAAAGGTGTTTTTTCCACTTTTTTACCGGTTAAAACCGGCTGGCAAAAACCCCTGGTGGCAAAACTGGCAAAAAGTGGCAGAAACTCCAATGAGACAAAACTGATAAGTTTTGGGTATCAGATAAATTTAAGCATTCTAGGGCATAGATCAACATATTTAAGTACGTTTTGTTTTGTTTCTTTCCAAGTTATATTAAAAATAACAGTATTTTCCACAATATGTGTTTAAATAGCAGTAGACCCAATAATTCCATGCTGATGCAAATTGCCTACTCTCAACCCAGGTACCAACCCAGCAGTGCTCTGCTATCTTCATAACTGTTGACATGTCTGTTTTTTTAACGCAAATTGTCTCCCTTGATGCAAACAGATGATCTTATCTATTGTGTGGCTAAAATACCTGTCATTGAACTTAACTCCCCCCCCCCCACACACACACACCAATGAATGACAAATCCTTTGTTCAACCAGCATGGCCACTTGAACTAAGGCATCAGCGCTGCCACATACCGACATGTGTTAGGGTGCTGCCCGTACGGTGCTGCCGTCTGGCGGCGCAGTTTGTAAGGCTGTCCCGGCGCCGGTTGGCGGAGCGAGCTGACCGGCGGTCGGGTAGTCAGGCGTCTGACCTGACCGGCCGAGGTCACCCGCGGAGGAATATACAAGGCGAACGGTCGTGACGCGTGTGCGGACTGGTGCGGCTGGAGGACGACGGAACTCAACATCTGGCGCGGTCGCACGGTATCAGGAACCTGCTCTCCCAGTCGTCAGCTCTCCAGCCAGGTGCTCCGTTGTTGAGGCATAATTGCCCATTTCTAGGCAAGGCAGCCACGCTGCTTTCGTACTTCAGCTAATATAACTAAACTGTAAGCCTATAAACTGTTGACATATTAGCTCGGATGTAATCATTAACCCGCATTTATTTGTCCCGTTTAGCTGGAGTAGTCGGCGTATGTCCGCAACTCTATTTATAGGTTCTGTGTTACGGGATTATTGCCGTCCTCATACCGTCCTATTTAGTTGGAGTGGTCGGCATATGTCCGCAGCTTCTTTACATCCCACCACCCAACCGTGGATCCGAAACTGATCATTTTGACCAAAGGTAAACCATTTACCGGGGCTCAGGGGCAAAGTTGGAACCAGTGGATTTCCCGATTTGAGGCACAAACTGCTTCGTTTTCCGATTCGGACCGCCTTCAGTGTTTGGTGGCGCTTCTCGAGGACAGAGCCCTCGACTCGTATGCATCGCAGTCGGACAAAGTGAAAGTCGGTTATTCGAGTGTCAAATCGGCCTTAGGGGCGCGTTACGGCACCGATGTCGGACTGCTGCAGGCGCAGGCCGAGCTAGCCGGGGCCATTCAGGAGCCTGGTGAGTCCTTAGTCGATTTCGCTGACAGAATCCGCATATTAGGTCGCGCTGCGTACCCCAACGCAGAAGAAAGTGACACGTCCGTCCAGGCAAACTTAACGAGTCGGTTTATGTGTGGGTTGCACGACGAGCAGCTTCAGAGTCAATTATGTGGTGAGGATGCGCTTACATTACAGGCCGTTGTTGACAAGGCCTGCGTCCTGCATAAACGTCGGGCGACCCTCCGTGCAATGCGACAGGCCACAGACGGTGTGCGGTCGGTGGCGGCGGCCGCGCAGGTCGTAGTGGACCCCGCTGTGGTCAATCAGTCACATGCTGGGATCTGTGCTCCGGCGGCGGGGGTAGGCGGCGTGTGTCCGACTCTCCAGCCGTCTGGTGCTCCGGTGTCCTCTGGGGCTCGCGCTCTGCCACGTGCCGGGGCGGACGGCCCGGATCGGATCGAGTTGTTGGACCACCAGCGGGAGACCATGCAGCAGATGATGCTTGACGCCCTGCCGGCCACGCAGCTGAACAGCGGGGGAGGGGTCAGATCGGCTGCGCACGCTGGAGTGTCGTCTGGAGTCCGTTCAACAGACACTACGAGAGCTCCAGGTTACTAACCAGCGGGGCAATCGCGCCATGAATGGACCGGCCTAACCATCTCCACCTCGGTCAGCCGAGCGAGCGGTCGGACCGTTCGGGGGAAGCGACATGAGACCGGGAAACCGACAGGGTCGCTGTTGGACGTGCGGTGAACAAGGAACTCACTATGCACGCGAGTGTCCACACTCGGCAGAGCGTCCTAACCAGCGAGGAGGTCGGCCGTTCTGCCTGGGCTGTGGCCGAGACGGCCATTGGCTGACGGACTGTCGCCTACTCCCGGGTGTTCCCGCCCGGCGACAGATGGATCCTGCGTTCTCCCAGAACGCCTCCTCCTCCGCGCTACCCTCAAATATGCCGGGAAACTGATGGCGGCCGATGCTGAGGGACAAGCGTCGGCCCGGAGTTCATCGGAGTCCCGGATCACAGCTTCGGTGGTAAAAGTAAAGGTGGGAAGCAGAGAGGTGTGTGCCCTGGTGGACTCCGGGGCCGACTTCACCATGCTTCGGGACGTTCTTCACGAGGGTATACAGCGGGACATCGGCTGTCAACTGACTCCGCCTTCCCAGCCGGCGAGAGGAGCAGGCCTCTCCATATCGCAGGCGTCCTCTACAATGTGCCAATTCAAATTCGTGATAAGTCGTTTACCTGTTCGAATGTTGCAGTGGTGAGCGGCCTCGTGTACGACATCGTGCTTGGCCGCGACTTTTGCTGCCGATATGGCACCATCATCGACGACCAACGAGGAGTACTCAGACTTGCAGGGATGTCCATTCCTCTACCACCGTACAGTGAGATACAGCCGACCCGCGCGAGGGTTCTACTGACGGCTGCTGCGGCGATCCCAGCACGGTCCGTCCTCATCGTCCCAGCTATGGTGGCGCCTCTTGACGGCAAGGTGCCCAATCCGTCATCGCTGCTAGGGATATTCGAGCCGAGCCACACGGCCGGGAGGGAGAACCTCCTGATCCCGAGAGAGGTGGTGACGGTTGACGGTAATTGTACTGTCCCAATTCGACTAACCAATGCCAGTTTTTGGGAGGTTAGACTCCTGAAAGGAAGTGATATTGGTACACTTTACTCGATTCTCCCTGGGGCTGACAACGAATTCGACCTGTGTGCGGAACAGGCCCACACGGTTCATGCTGTGACCCGTGATGAGCTGCCGCAGGATGGTACCGTCAACTGGGGCAACGACTCTCCGACACCAGGGTCTGGATCAGGGTCCCACGGTCCATGCTGTGACCCGTGATGAGCTGCCGCAGGATGGTACCGTCAACTGGGGCAACGACTCTCCGACACCAGGGTCTGGATCAGGGTCCCACGGTCCATGCTGTGACACGTGATGAGCTGCCACAGGATGGTACCGTCAACTGGGGCAACGACTCTCCGACACCAGGGTCTGAGGACACCCTCACGGTCCACTGTGACACGTGATGAGCTGCCGCAGGATGGTACCGTCAACTGGGGCAACGACTCTCCGACACCAGGGTCTGGATCAGGGTCCCACGGTCCACTGTGACACGTGATGAGCTGCCGCAGGATGGTACCGTCAACTGGGGCAACGACTCTCCGACACCAGGGTCTGAGGACACCCTCACGGTCCACTGTGACACGTGATGAGCTGCCGCAGGATGGTACCGTCAACTGGGGCAACGACTCTCCGACACCAGGGTCTGAGGACACCCACACGGTCCACTGTGACACGTGATGAGCTGCCGCAGGATGGTACCGTCAACTGGGGCAACGACTCTCCGACACCAGGGTCTGAGGACACCCACACGGTCCACTGTGACACGTGATGAGCTGCCGCAGGATGGTACCGTCAACTGGGGCAACGACTCTCCGACACCAGGGTCTGGATCAGGGTCCCACGGTCCATGCTGTGACCCGTGATGAGCTGCCGCAGGATGGTACCGTCAACTGGGGCAACGACTCTCCGACACCAGGGTCTGGATCAGGGTCCCACGGTCCACTGTGACACGTGATGAGCTGCCGCAGGATGGTACCGTCAACTGGGGCAACGACTCTCCGACACCAGGGTCTGAGGACACCCTCACGGTTCACTGTGACACGTGATGAGCTGCCGCAGGATGGTACCGTCAACTGGGGCAACGACTCTCCGACACCAGGGTCTGAGGACACCCACACGGTCCACTGTGACACGTGATGAGCTGCCGCAGGATGGTACCGTCAACTGGGGCAACGACTCTCCGACACCAGGGTCTGGATCAGGGCCCACACGGTCCACTGTGACACGTGATGAGCTGCCACAGGATGGTACCGTCAACTGGGGCAACGACTCTCCGACACCAGGGTCTGAGGACACCCTCACGGTCCATGCTGTGACACGTGATGAGCTGCCGCAGGATGGTACCGTCAACTGGGGCAACGACTCTCCGACACCAGGGTCTGAGGACACCCACACGGTCCACTGTGACACGTGATGAGCTGCCGCAGGATGGTACCGTCAACTGGGGCAACGACTCTCCGACACCAGGGTCTGGATCAGGGTCCCACGGTCCACTGTGACACGTGATGAGCTGCCGCAGGATGGTACCGTCAACTGGGGCAACGACTCTCCGACACCAGGGTCTGAGGACACCCTCACGGTCCACTGTGACACGTGATGAGCTGCCGCAGGATGGTACCGTCAACTGGGGCAACGACTCTCCGACACCAGGGTCTGAGGACACCCACACGGTCCACTGTGACACGTGATGAGCTGCCGCAGGATGGTACCGTCAACTGGGGCAACGACTCTCCGACACCAGGGTCTGAGGACACCCACACGGTCCACTGTGACACGTGATGAGCTGCCGCAGGATGGTACCGTCAACTGGGGCAACGACTCTCCGACACCAGGGTCTGAGGACACCCACACGGTCCACTGTGACACGTGATGAGCTGCCACAGGATGGTACCGTCAACTGGGGCAACGACTCTCCGACACCAGGGTCTGAGGACACCCACACGGTCCACTGTGACACGTGATGAGCTGCCGCAGGATGGTACCGTCAACTGGGGCAACGACTCTCCGACACCAGGGTCTGAGGACACCCACACGGTCCACTGTGACACGTGATGAGCTGCCGCAGGATGGTACCGTCAACTGGGGCAACGACTCTCCGACACCAGGGTCTGAGGACACCCACACGGTCCACTGTGACACGTGATGAGCTGCCGCAGGATGGTACCGTCAACTGGGGCAACGACTCTCCGACACCAGGGTCTGGATCAGGGTCCCACGGTCCATGCTGTGACCCGTGATGAGCTGCCGCAGGATGGTACCGTCAACTGGGGCAACGACTCTCCGACACCAGGGTCTGGATCAGGGTCCCACACGGTTCACTGTGACACGTGATGAGCTGCCGCAGGATGGTACCGTCAACTGGGGCAACGACTCTCCGACACCAGGGTCTGAGGACACCCACACGGTCCACTGTGACACGTGATGAGCTGCCGCAGGATGGTACCGTCAACTGGGGCAACGACTCTCCGACACCAGGGTCTGAGGACACCCTCACGGTTCACTGTGACACGTGATGAGCTGCCGCAGGATGGTACCGTCAACTGGGGCAACGACTCTCCGACACCAGGGTCTGAGGACACCCTCACGGTCCATGCTGTGACCCGTGATGAGCTGCCGCAGGATGGTACCGTCAACTGGGGCAACGACTCTCCGACACCAGGGTCTGGATCAGGGTCCCACGGTCCACTGTGACACGTGATGAGCTGCCACAGGATGGTACCGTCAACTGGGGCAACGACTCTCCGACACCAGGGTCTGAGGACACCCACACGGTCCACTGTGACACGTGATGAGCTGCCGCAGGATGGTACCGTCAACTGGGGCAACGACTCTCCGACACCAGGGTCTGGATCAGGCCCACACGGTCCACTGTGACACGTGATGAGCTGCCGCAGGATGGTACCGTCAACTGGGGCAACGACTCTCCGACACCAGGGTCTGGATCAGGCCCACACGGTCCACTGTGACACGTGATGAGCTGCCACAGGATGGTACCGTCAACTGGGGCAACGACTCTCCGACACCAGGGTCTGAGGACACCCTCACGGTCCACTGTGACACGTGATGAGCTGCCGCAGGATGGTACCGTCAACTGGGGCAACGACTCTCCGACACCAGGGTCTGAGGACACCCACACGGTCCACTGTGACACGTGATGAGCTGCCGCAGGATGGTACCGTCAACTGGGGCAACGACTCTCCGACACCAGGGTCTGAGGACACCCTCACGGTCCATGCTGTGACACGTGATGAGCTGCCGCAGGATGGTACCGTCAACTGGGGCAACGACTCTCCGACACCAGGGTCTGAGGACACCCACACGGTCCACTGTGACACGTGATGAGCTGCCGCAGGATGGTACCGTCAACTGGGGCAACGACTCTCCGACACCAGGGTCTGAGGACACCCTCGGAGTCCCCGACGACGGGGGGAAGTGGCGTGTGTCCGCCCCTCCTGACGTCGATGTGGAGAGCTCCGAGATGTCCGCGGACGGGAAAACTCAACTGAGGAGTCTGGTGGCCGAATATCAGGACATATTCAGTCGTCACTCATGGGATATCGGGTGCACTCACATGGTAGAGCACCGCATCGCCACGGGGGATGCTCCTCCGGTCCGGCAACCAGGTCGGAGGGTACCCGTATCGATACGGGATCAAGTGGCGCAACAGAAACAACAGATGCTAAGAGACGGGGGTCATAGAGGTCAGCGACAGTCCCTGGTGTTCCCCCGTTGTCCTCGCACGAAAGAAGGATGGAACTTTTCGCTTTTGTGTAGACATGAGGGCCGTGAACAGTGTGACGAAGGGCCTGACACACCCTCTCCCTCGAGTTGACGACGCCCTGGACTCGCTGGCCGGGGCACGGTGGTACACTACTCTCGACATGGCCACAGGGTATTGGCAGGTGAGGATCGCTCCTGAGGACCGCGAGAAGACAGCGTTCACCACGGGAAGAGGCTTGCATCAGTTCCGGGTCATGGCTATGGGGCTGAAGAACGCCAGCGGCACGTTTCAGCGTCTGATGGAGCTTGTTCTGGCTGGTCTGGACACTCGGACCTGTCTCGTCTACCTAGACGACATCATCATCTTCAACAGGACAGAACACGAGCACCTGGCGACGTTGAGAGACGTCTTCGGGCGCATCCGAGGCGCTGGTCTCAAGCTCAAGGCGCAAAGTGTCTTCTGGCTCGAAACGAAGTCACTTTCCTGGGACACTCGGTGTCCGAGGCCGGAGTGCGCCCCGACCCGCGGAATGTGGAGAAGGTGCTGACGTGGCCGGAGCCGTCCACTGATGTTGAGATGAGCAGTTTCCTAGGGCTGTGCGGGTACTACGCTAACTTCATCGAGGACTACGCCGAGATCAGCCGGCCGCTGAGAATCGCCGCGCTATCACCAGGGAAGCTGGTCTGGACAGGTGAGATGCGGCACGCCTTTACCCGGCTCAAGGACATCCTGGCGTCGCCCCCCCTCTTATCTTTGCCACTGTTCGAGGGTACGTTCGTGCTGTACACTGACGCGTGCAACACAGCGGTGGGGTCAGTTCTGACTGAGCGAGTCAGCGATGACGAGCGTGTCATCGCCTATGACAGCAAGGTCCTCACGAAACAGCAAATAAAGTGGCCCACCTTTGACAAAGAGTTGTGGGCCATCGTTCACGCTATCAGGCGTTTTCGCCAGTACACTACCGGCGCCAAGTTCCTGGTCGTTACCGACCACAAGCCTCTGGCCAACATACCTCGATCCATCGCGATAGAGCGTGATGGGACTGGACGACGGGGTCGTGGGGCAGTCGAACTCAGCTCCTTTGACTTCGACGTGACGACGAAGGCGGGGGTGGAGCATGGGAACGCAGACGCCTTGTCCAGACGGCCAGCTGAACCCACGGGAACGGGTGGGTTCCCAGCGAACCCACCGACGAGTTCCAATGCAGCGACTTCGACCCCCCACCGGAGGTTGTCCCTCCGTGCAGGGCGCTGATGGGTCTACTACAGTGTCTCATGTCATGGACCGCGGTGCCCCTCGCCTCAATCCGGACACGGGCGTGTATTCCGATCCGGGCTGTGTCACCGGGAGCGCCGTGCACGCAGCAGCGGGCGCGTCTGCAAGTACTGTCGGGTTAGGGGCTCCTCTTTTCGGGAGAAGTGGCGCTCGTCGCCTCAGTCCGGACACGGCGTGTGTCCCGACCCGGGCTGTGTCACCGGGAGCGCCGTGCACGCAGCAGCGGGCGCGTCTGCAAGTACTGTCGGGTTCGGGGCTCCTCTTCTCGGGAGAAGTAGCGCTCGTCGCCTCAGTCCGGACACGGGCGTGTGTCCCGACCCGGGCTGTGTTGCTGGGAGCGACGCGCACGCGGTAGCGGGCGCCTCTACGAGTGCTGACGAGAGTGAGGCTCTTTCGACTTCAACCAATGGACAGGACATTCGTCAAGCCCAGGAAAGAGACCCCGCGCTCCAACGGATACGCATGTGGCGTGAGCGCAAAGAGACCCCAGACCCGACCAAGATGGGCGAATGGGGCAAAGTGCTAAAGTCTCGTTGGGAGAAGGTACAGATCGTGCACGGTGTCGTCGGGATTGCATCTGGCGAGGGTTTCAGAGCGGCCGTCCCGAAAGAACTGCGAGATGGCGTCCTGGGGATGGCACATGACCACGTAACGAGTGGACACATGGGGCGACGGCGAACGTCATTCCGCGTCAGGCAGCGGTTCATCTGGCCGGGGATGTACAATGACGTACGGGTGTTCTGTGAGGGCTGCGTCCTCTGTCAGAGGAGGTATCGCCCCTCTCCTGCCGGGCGGGCCCCCCTGGTCACGGAAACGACATCCAGGCCATTCGAGAGGATCGCAGCTGACATCACGGAAATGTCCATGTTCATTAAGGGGAACAAGTACGCTCTGGTCCTCATGGATTATTTCTCGAAGTATGTCCGTATATACCCAATGACTGACCAGAAGACGGAAACAGTCCTGGAGTGTCTCCTGGACTGGGTCCATGACTTCGGTCTTCCGGACCGGCTGCATTCCGACCAAGGAAGCCAGTTTGAATATCGGGTGTTCCGTGCGATGTGCGAGAGACTGGGCATCCAGAAGACGAGGACCACACCATACCACCCCGAAAGCGATGGGATGGTAGAAAGGTTCAACCGGACACTAAAAGACATGGTCAGCAAGTACATCGACGGAGAAGGTCTGAACTGGGACGCCGACGTCAAGGCGTATTCGATGGCGTACAACTCGTCGGTCCACAGCGCAACAGGGTACACACCATATTTCCTCGTGCACGGATGAGCCTCGGACGCCACTCGATGCGGCTTACGGACCTCCCGTTGAGTCAGTGACGGTCCGCAGTTACCTCGAGGATCGGCTTCGAGTCCTGCGCGCCGCGTACAAACGCGTACAGAGCAACTCCGCTCGCGCAGCCACAGAAGCCACTCGGAGGTACGACAAGAAGCAGTGTGCCGACAACTATCAGGTCGGTGACAAGGTATGGGTCCGAGACTTCAGGGCCGCAGCCGATGGTAAACCCAAGCTAGGTCTGCCATACAAGGGCCCCTCCACCATTATTGGTAAGGTCGGTTCACCTGGACGAGAAGTCGCCTACAAAGTAGCTAGCGACGACGGCAAAGTCCGGGTCTTGCACCACAACCACTTGAAACCCTACAAAGCTGGTAGGAACCCTTCTGTGACGAGTGAGCGCGGCGAAGCGTCGCAAATGCCCTCGGGTAAGCGACCTCCAGGAACAGGGGATGAGGATGCTCTGTCTCCAGATCCTGTGAACGGGGGGAAGCGGCCGGATTTACTGATCCTCCTACATCCTACCCAGCTACCCGGCAACCGGGAACTAGCAGTGCAACCGATCGGACAAAGAGGGAATGAGGACATAGCCCCAGTATACGGTCCCCCGACCCCCTACATCACGAGGTCCGGCCGGGTATCCCGTCCTGTCGTAAGATACCAGGCGCCTATCTAGAATAACACTTTCTCGTTCCAGGCTCACGATGGATGAGGAGGAAGACATCTTGAGCAATCTTCAGACGGACGATGAGCGACAGGACCTCCTGTTCGAGTTTGGAATCCCGGACGGCGACGCGGAGGGTCCCGTGGAGCACAAAGAGCGGTCGTCTGAGGTCGACGTGATGGTGCAGCCATCCACGGAGGACCATCCCGTGAGGACGCCGGCGGCGGGAGGAAGCGGCATGTGTCCGCCCCTCCTGCCGTCTGGTGCTCCGGGAGGTGGACGATTTCTGCCCCGTGCAGCGGTGCCGTCCGGAGGCTGTGCCGGACTGATCATCGGCGACTCGTTTGTCCGGCGAGCTGGGTTCCGTCCACACGTGGGTGAGTGGGAAATATCCGAATGGGTGCCGCCGGCGAACGTCGGGAAGAGCTGGGCTGGCTGCGTGCGCACCGGCGCCCTGGCACGCGCGGTTTATGCGTGGTCAGGCGCGGCGCAACGACGGGGCCTCTAACCGACTGAGGTGGCGATGTGGATGGGAGGCAACGACGTCTACCCCCTCAGGGCCGACCCTGGCCTCATGAACGAGGATCTCTGGGCATCCGTCCAGCAGCTGGTGAGGGAGATCGCCGAGAACGTCGCCCCAGTTGTCTGGATCGGCCCGACGCCCAAGGCCGACACGCGACGCCCCCCAACTCTGGGCCAAGAGGGAGGAAAGAGAGGAACCGTCCGACGTGGACAGGGATGAAAAGGCGCGCAAAATTCTCGTCGATGAATAAGAGGCGAGGTTCAGTGGGAAGGAACCACCGCCTTCCGGTGCCTGGACCGGCCAGTGGTCCGGTGGCTTGGGGGTCTGAGAGGAAGCGAGGCGTTTCCCGTCAGGCATGTACCTGTGGGGCGGTGTTTGCTGGAGCGGCGTCGCGGAGGGCGGAACGTGTCCGCCTACACCCTTTTGCGCGCCACTCTAGCGAACTTTGACGCAGACGGCATCCATCTGTCGCCGCTGGGTTACGGCAGCGTCGTCGCCAAGCCGGGCTGGCCGAGATGGCTCCAGCTGGGGGAGTGAGGCGACGCGGTGGTGCGACCTTACGAGCGGGTCCCTCCAGCGGGGGAGCGGGTGGCGAGGGAAGCGGCGTATGCCCGCCCCTCCACCTGTCTGGTGCCTTTGCGGGAGGCGGTGTGTGTGTGTGTGTGTGTGTGTGTGTGTGTGTGTGTGTGTGTGTGCGTGCGTGCGTGCGTGCGTGCGTGCGTGCGTGCGTGCGTGCGTGCGTGCGTGCGTGCGTGCGTGCGTGCGTGCGTGTGTGTGTGTGTGTGTGTGTGTGCGTGCGTGCGTGCGTGCGTGCGTGCGTGCGTGCGTGCGTGCGTGCGTGCGCGTGCGTGCGCGAGTGCGTGTGTGCGCGTGCGTGCGTGTGCGTGCGCACGTGTGCGTGCGCACGTGTGCGTGTGCGTGTATGTGCGTGCGTGTGCGTGCGCGTGCGTGCGTGTGTGTGCGTGCGTGTGTGCGTGCGTGTGCGTGTGCGTGTGCGTGTGCGTGCGCGTGCGTGCGTGTGTGTGTGTGTACGTGAGAGATAAGTGTACTCCCCGTTTGATTGAGGAGGGGAAGGATGTTAGGGTGCTGCCCGTACGAAGCTGCCGTCTGGCGGCGCAGTTTGTAAGGCTGTCCCGGCGCCGGTTGGCGGAGCGAGCTGACCGGCGGTCGGGCAGTCAGGCGTCTGACCTGACCGGCCGAGGTCACCCGCGGAGGAATATACAAGGCGAACGGTCGTGACGCGTGTGCGGACTGGTGCGGCTGGAGGACGACGGAACTCAACACATGGTGCTCAATGTACAGATCCTACATTCTTTGGAAGTGTCACTCCAAAAAGAAACTCAAAGCCTATTATTGATTGTATGCATAGTTTCACTGTCTTTCCATACTGTTCGTCATGACCTTCCATAGATCTAAATATATATTTGTCCCAGCCAGCTTAGTTTAGGTCAAGCAGTACTCCGTCACATACAGGCCAGTGAAAAGAAGTTCAGCTGCTGTGGCTAAGAAAGTTTGGTTTGCAATAATTGTAGTTCCACAAATGTATTGCAATTGGTATTGCACTTAAAATGGTTCAACAACATAGGAATATTCACTTCTTTCACAAACAATTTTAGGAGCAAAGAAATCAGTCAGTTTGAGTTTTTGCCACTTTTTGCCACTTTTTGCCGGTAAAAACCGGTTTAAACCGGCAAGTGGCAAACAAAACAAAAAACTGTTTGCCGGCAAAAAGTCCACCCCTGGTGGCGACCGAGGTCAGCTGGCATTGTGACTGACTGACAGGTGTATGTCCCAGGGCGTATTGACGTCGGCCACGAAGACGTGGTAGCCGCGGGCGGTCACATTCAGGCCCTCCTCCGGGCCGCCGCTGGCGCTGAACGCGATCACATTGCCGGACGAGATCTGGCACAGGTTGTCAGCACCCAGAGCTCTGAAAAAAACACCAGTGTCACCATAGTGTACACAACAGAAGGTAGTTGCGCTTATGCCTTAGGGGTCATTCCATGTCTGGTCACACAACAAATTCCCCGACCCCCTACGATTGTGATGTTAATTGGTACACCTCTAGTGTCAAGTGAAATAAACATACACACCCACTGCTAGCTCCGGGTGACCTCAAGGGTCATATCTAGAGGTCATCCAAGGTCACGATTTTTTGCTTACTTCACACATGATCAATCAAACGCCTATATATTGTATGCTAATGGACTATGCTAATGGTCGCTTGCCATAATGTGGGTTTCTTTGGCCCGATTGACGTGAAATTTGGTGGGTAGCTTCCGTTTGACGAATTCAATCACTTTCCGAGTTTTCAGCTTGACCTGACCTCGCATGACCTATGCATAGTATATGGCCCACAGATACGTATTACCTATAGGTAATACGGTGTTCCATAGATGTTCAGGAGCATATCACATATGCACAGGTGTTAAAAAGTGACATGTATGGTTTTCATTGAGATCATGACCCCGGATGATCTTTTCAGAGGTCAACCGAGGTCATTGAAAAAGCAGACAAGAAAGCAGACTTGCTTGATTTTTTTTTTATAGCTGAATTCGTTCCAAAGGACATGAAACTTAATTTATTCTTAGCTCAAATTACTTGTCGTTTTTAATCATATATCGTTCAGTCCTTTCTTTGTACTTAAAGATGTAGGTCATACTTTGCAGAGAAAAAAACTATGATATGGCAGCTACAAGTTGGTACACAAGATTGGCTTCAGCTATGATTGAATGACAAGTTCGTTCATTCATTCATGCACCATTCATTAAAAAGCCTTAGATACAATTAATTATCCAGTCAAGGCAGGAAATAGCATGATGTCATGGGTACATCATATATATTGCCTTGGGTACATCCATCAATATGCTGTGTTCAAACAGCAAGCAGTCTTAGACTTTAGTTCCATTAAGTCACTGGAATTTATATTCATGAGTGCAATAGCATGTATAATCTGTGTGCAGAATCTGCCAACCTTCAGGATTTTCTCAATAACTTGAAAACTAGTATATATATATATATATATATATATATATATATATATATATATATATATATATATATATATATATATATATATATATATATATATATATATATATATATATATATATATATATATATATATATATATATATATATATATATATATATATATATATATATATATATATATATATATATATATATATATATATATATATATATA
>JAXIVJ010005338.1:0-25000 GCA_036785665.1 Chirona hameri | reverse complement strand
AAAATTATATGATGTAATCACAAGGCGTCCAACTTCGCACCGCACCAGATGGCTCCTATGTACGGCCTTGAGCTGACTTGCGTAATGGCAACCATGGCAACCGTGGGGGGAGGACGCAAGTTTTTTGGTAGCCGTGACGTCACCATGGCAGTCGAATCCCGCTGCACAGTGCAAATCCAATGCAAAGTGGCTTGGTAGTTACCCCCATTCTATTTGTTATCTAGTGAAGATAGATGCAAGTATTTATGCTCAATGGGAAGCTCGTTTCTTCAAGATTCCTGGAATGACCTCCGTTTTTACTTGAGACACTCCAATCATCTGCAATGCTCGGTCGAGTGAAGGCATGTTCCGCCCACACGGCGCGCCGGAGCGGGGCCCGCTGTCAAAGGCTGTACACCGCCGCCGCGCCGGCGGCAAGTTGGAGAGACCCACTGCGACGCCTTGCCAGAGATTGTACCGCCGCGGGGCTGGCCGGCCGGTCGTCCCGGCGGCGGCCTGGTGCTTCGAAATTGCCGGCGTGAATGCAAACTATGTTACAGCTGACTAATTGTGATGTATTGTTAAAATGGTGTTTATAGACATTTTTCCAATACAATTGATGTATCAATGAACTTTAAATATTAGTTTCATTCCAATACACAGCAAATTGTAATAAATATACTTCGTTTTCTTTTCAGAGTTTTTGCGATGTGATTACCATATCCTACTATATAGTTGAAATTCTAGAAGAAAATGAGAACTTTTCCAAAAAGAATACCAGAAGTAGTTGATGTGGTAGCAAAGTTAGTTTATTATAGTTTGAACCAGGCGTGACATAGCCATGGCAGTCGCCAAACTTGAACCTACTCAGGGCACTATACACTAACCTACTCATTGATATAAGTACTCTGATGGCAACAGTCCCGACCCGAGACGCTTTGTGTTGGGCGCAGTAGTTGAAGTTGGACGTAATAGACTGGGGTCCAGGCTGGTTATTGATTCAACTTCTTTGGAACGATTCAATCATGATTCAATTGGAATCTGAATGATTCAATCACCGTTCGATTCACGGATACAATTTTGAGAATTTATTCTTTCCGATTCAAAGAATCATTTTTTACAAATCGATTCACGTTTGATTCAGCATTTAAATATACGTGGGGAGTTTGTCAAATCAATACAAATGGAAACATATATATATATATATATATATATATATATATATATATATATATATATATATATATATATATATATATATATATATATATATAAGGTCATTAAAACATTGTTACAGAATACTATTTCAGTATAAATGAATGTAGCCACTCACACTGGGACTGCATGTTGATGTATGTGCAGAATTTACTAGCGTACATGAATTGTTGAGAATAGTTAAATATTCTGATTCAATCAGCCATTATTTGATGCGGGTTCTGATTCAATCACGATTCATGAATTAAAATATCTGGTGGTGAATCAATTAATTTTGTATTCAAAGAATTATAATTGAACTATTCCAATCAATTCAATCAGTGTCAAATCAATAACCAGTCTGGCTTTATCAATATATATTGTGTTTTAATTATTGCGTACTGAAGGGCTAAACCTTAAGCAATGTCAGAATATGCGCTGCTAGGGAAGAGTGGCTTAAAGTTAAAAGGTGTTGCTGATGTTTCTTTGAAAAAGTAAGTAGGTACCTAGGCATATAATGGCTGCAGCCTGCAGTGGTATTTTTATTTCAGTTTCATGGTATAGCAATACAAGTAGTGCTTTGTATTTTCTGTGTCTGTATGCTTTTAAGACACATGTTTCTTTGTCTATTATGCATTCACGCTTGAGATTGCTCTGTATTTGATATATTATCTTGTTTCATGATTCTTGGCTCAAGTGATGGGCGCCATATAACCTGAGTAGCTGATGTGCCCTTGACCCTAAATCATCATTGCTTGAAGTGACCTCCATTTTCTGTGATTAAACACTACAGCAACTTCAACAGCACTAACTGCCTCACAAACAATCAAACAAAAATTGTGTATAATGTTGTTGTGTTGACAATTTTGTCTGGCTTTACTGTGATGCATGTAAACTGACACTTGTCATGAAAAGGTGTGTTTTGTGGATGACATACACAAATGATGATTTACCTGTACCAGTACTACCTACCAAGATTATATACAAAACTAGGCAATGCCAGTTGACAAGTGACATGTGAATAAATATATTGTCTATCCATGAGCATATGCAGTCAGTTTATAAGCTAAACTTGTTATCAGCATCACATAACCTTGTAGTTGTGGCATCCTAAAATCACAACCATCATTATTCAGCAATGTCACTGTGTTTTCAGAAAGAAGAAGAAGAAGGACAAGCAGAAGATTATGGAGACTGTCATTAAGGTGCCTGTCGATTCCAGCTCGGAAGGCAGTGTAGCCAAGAAGCCACAGAGAACGAAAACCAAGGCGGAATTGGCCTTTGAGAAACAGAGGGAGAAGCATGTAAGTATTTTTATTTATTTATTGAACATATCAAACATATCCACTGTAAAAATGGCTATTACATGTTTTTGTCAATTACTACAGGACAGAAAATGACTAGAGTGGAGAGTAGAATAAACATGCACACATCACACATCAGTGACATCACATTCACACTCACAGCATTGTCAAGCTGCTAGTAAAAAAAATGAACGATGCCATCACTGCCGTCGGCAGGAAGAAAGCTGCATGTCCGCTTATTTTTTAAAAACAAATTATTCAGGAGAGGCAAATCAAACTATTTTTGCCATTGGAGAAGTTATAACCAAATATGTCAGGCAATCTGGATGTCATCTTGATCGGGTTGAGAAGCTAAGTTACAAAAAGCTAATTTTATGCCTGTATTCCTGGTAGGTTAGTAGCTAAGAACGAAAAATGTTTTTCCTTTTGGAAATTTGTATACATGACTAGGGCTATCGGTCAGGAAAAAAGCTGTATGCCGGAATAAAGCCGCATCGTACGAATTTAAGCGATAATTTCGTCAGGAAGAAAGCCGCATGTCCGGATTTCATTCATTATCCTGTCAGGAAGAAAGCCGTATGTAATGGTTTAATTCATTTTCATTCTGTCGAGAGGAAAGTAATATCTTAAGAACTGCAATGCATCCAAGCAATGAGTACTATATCGACTTCAAAACCACTCGTGCGTTACCAGTATATTTCGGCTGCTAAACATCAATGCAGTAAACGCTGCAAACAACTTCTTACAACAGTCAAAAACAGCCGAGACACACTCCTGGTTGGCCGGCTGAACAGGTGGTCGGCGGAAGTCAGCCGTACGAGCTGAGGTGGCCGGGCGCACAGTCAGCCGTACGAGCTGAGGTGGCCGGGCTGACCAGGTGGCCGTACGAGCTGAGGTGGCCGGGCCGAACAGTCAGCCGTACGAGCTGAGGTGGCCGGGCCGAAGTCAGCCGTACGAGCTGAGGTGGCCGCCCGAACAGTCAGCCGTACGAGCTGAGGTGGCCGGGCCGAACAGTCAGCCGTACGAGCTGAGGTGGCCGCCCGAACAGTCAGCCGTACGAGCTGAGGTGGCCGCCCGAACAGTCAGCCGTACGAGCTGAGGTGGCCGCCTGAACAGTCAGCCGTACGAGCTGAGGTGGCCGCCTGATCAGTCAGCCGTACGAGCTGAGGTGGTCGGTCCTGATCAGTCAGCCGTACGAGCTGAGGTGGCCGCCCGAACAGTCAGCCGTACGAGCTGAGGTGGCCGCCCGAACAGTCAGCCATACGAGCTGAGGTGGCCGCCCGAACAGTCAGCCGTACGAGCTGAGGTGGCCGGGCCGAACAGTCAGCCGTACGAGCTGAGGTGGCCGCCCGAACAGTCAGCCGTACGAGCTGAGGTGGCCGCCCGAACAGTCAGCCGTACGAGCTGAGGTGGCCGGCGGAACAGTCAGCCGTACGAGCTGAGGTGGCCGGCGGAACAGTCAGCCGTACGAGCTGAGGTGGCCGCCCGAACAGTCAGCCGTACGAGCTGAGGTGGCCGCCCGAACAGTCAGCCGTACGAGCTGAGGTGGCCGGGCGAACAGTCAGCCGTACGAGCTGAGGTGGTCGGCTGAACAGTCAGCCGTACGAGCTGAAGTGGCCGGCTGAACAGTCAGCCGTACGAGCTGAGGTGGCCGGGCGCACAAGTAGCCGAACGAGTGGATGGACGGTTGAACAGGTGACCGGCCGAGCGGATAGCCGGTCAACCTGATGCTGGTTTAGCAGGTGGCCGGCATCAGCCATTCAGCTCACGGGCGTTCGATGCTATCATGTTCTCCCAGAAGAGGCGTCTCTGAGTAGGCAGCAAAGGAAGTAGCTGCTGCTTCAGCTTAATCAGCTTCGTTTTGTTTACACCTCTAGGGTGTTTTTTTTCACTAGCTGCTCCTGGGAGCTGAATTTGCCCTTTGTTAGGTCTAAGGCACGCCAATTGACCATAGTATGGCTCGTTTTCGTGTATAGCAAATCTGTGCCACGGCGAACCTCGACTTTGAATGAGGCGAGGTAGGGTCGGCTGTCCGAGTCCCCGAGTAGCTTGAGCTTTTGGCAGCTGATGCCGTTTCTGACGTCAAGAAAGTCGTTTGGCGCCATCTCCACCACCTTCGATGAGGGCTCGATGGCGCTTACAAAGTCTTCCATATCAGCGACCACCTTCCGTTTTAAGCCCTTATATGCGGCACTTGGTGCATCGCATCTGCCGACATAGACGTGAGTCCATTTTACAGGTACTTGAGCGTAACTGTTCTGAGACCGCTGTTTGGGCAGTTCACAGCCTGGCCAGTGATCAAGGTCCAGTTTTTGTGCAGTTGTGTAGTTGTCAAGCCAGATTGTGACTTCTTCTGCATCGCGTTGCGTCTTCAGATACGTTATGAAGGTGGACGTCACATCTGGAGCATCACGCCCTGCCACACCCTCGTGCCAGCCGACCGACACCGGTCGAGGTGATTCCCTTGCCTTCCACGAACGTTTCCCGACAGGAGCGAACGTCTCGTTGTAGACGAGGAGTGATGTAAACACGCATTCTTTGTGCGGCAGTTGAGGCAAAATAACAATTGTCATCATGTCAGCTGAGATGACGATCTCGCCCTGCTTCCACTCACTTGTCCCATCGTCTTGATAGGCGATTCTCGCTTCGTTTCAGCATCGCATGTCCTCCTCGTGCTTCTGGCAGTCGGAGCACTCAGCCTGTACTCCCTCGCACTTGTCCAGGGCGTGTGTTGCACAACATGCACATTCTTCAGATCCGAGCTTGGTGAAGCCAATGTTCAACCGCTCCATCGTGCGTCGGTAAGTCGTTTCGGAGCAAACCCTCCTACCATGAGTTTCCTCGAAGTGGCGGAACAAGACAGCTGTACTGAGGTCCGACGGGAGATACCGACGCGCTGGTGCGTGCAGGCAATGTAGTGGGGACTGGGGAGCTGTCGGTTTGAAGGACATGATATGTCGCTCTGTGACGGATGAATGCACCTTATTCGCTGCCTCCTTCCTACCACGTTTGTACGGAGGAGATGTCAGATCGGAAGTGATACTGTTTACTACTGGTTTGTCGTTACCAGCATTAAATCCGAAGGTGCGAAGAAAGAACTCGTTGCACGTGTGGACCATGCCCAAGTTTACAGGAAGATGCCAGTGCAAGACTGTTCTCCGCTTGTTGCCGTGTTCGGTTGTATCCTCCTCCTCCGTGATGTATCGGCGATACCACTCGCGTCTCGCCGATGTAGTCAGTCTGTTTACCGTCTGATTGATGACGCGTCTTGCGGCCTCTGAGAACTGACCCCCGCATTGGAGCTTGCAGTGACCTGCCAGGCAGCCCACAGGGGCTGGAAGCAGCTGATGTTTGTCTGTGAAACACTTTATTTGATCTTCTTCGGTACGTGCGCGCCGTTTCGCGGTCTCTGTAGTACCTCCATCGCTGGTAGAGAAGTCGCTTGCGGTCCCCGAACTGACTGGAACTGAACCAGGAGTGTAGCCAGCCCGATCTTCGCACAGAACCTCAACCTCCGATTCATCGCACGCGAGAGGAGAGCCTTCTGAAATCCTGCATGATGTCATCGGGCTGGAAGCGATGGTAGGACGAAAGTCAGATGTCGTTGGGTTCGGGATCTGGCATCATATCTGCGTGGGGCGCTGTGTCTGCAGCTGATGGCAAGCCAAAGAAATTCACTGAGTTTTTGCTGTTAAACAAGATTGACATAGTGCCGCACAACCACGCCATTCCATGCAGACCCGTATCACTGGGCGCAGACGTAGTTGCGGACGAGGCCGGTGGAGCCTGCACCGATGAGGCCGGTGGCGCCTGCACCGACGAGGCCGGTGGAGCCTGCACCGATGAGGCCGGTGGCGCCTGCACCAACGAGGCCGGTGGAGCCTGCACCGACGAGGCCGGTGGAGCCTGCACCGATGAGGCCGGTGGCGCCTGTACCAACGAGGCCGGTGGAGCCTGCACCGACGAGGCCGGTGGAGCCTGCACCGACGAGGCCGGTGGAACATACTTCAACGAGGCCGGTGGCGTTTTCTCATCTATGGCCTAGACAGTAAAATGCAGGCGATAACTGTGAAGCTACGTTACGTTAGTCCATATTAAATACAACTAAGGTAAGTGATCTGCCGTTTTGACTCCAGCACGAGCTCTCCGCCCCTGTAGCTCAGTTGGGAGATCGCTTAACTTCTGACCTCACCCGGTAGCGGCAGCCCGGGTTCGAGTCGCTTCGGCGCTCGCTATTTGCTCCTGACTGGGATGGCCTGTGGCCGGTGGCAGCGGACGCACTCAAGGTCAGATGACGTCATAGGGTGGGGCGGATCGTGTCCAAGCATGTCGGGCACGGAGAACTTTCACTTCTAAATTCTGCCGGACGCCAGGAATTGCTTGATCGGGTGGTGGGTCAGGGTCTGCGCAACAAGCTATGCTTAGCGCGGGGTCTGACCTTGGAAATCCATCCATTCAAAAACATTCGGACAAAATGTATAAAATTAAAATAAAACTCTGCGACCATATCGGGACGAATCAAGCACCGTAATGTATGTTTACTGTAGATCATCAGCCTTATATGGGCACAAATACTACTATCACGTGCTAAAACATTAGTAGTCTTAGGCACCTCCCGCTCGTGAGATACTAAGTAAACTATGCTGTTAGCAGATGCGGCTTTCTTCCTGACGGAAATACGTTCCTGGTTGATGGAATTCATGGGATATAAAGCCGTATCTACGCCTTTCAGAAGATACGGCTTTATTCCTGACCGGGACGATCATGTTGAATGTCTCGAACTTCCAGCAAAAAGCCGGATGTGGTGGTTTTTACACATACGGCGTTCTACCGGGCAATTTTGAGCTGAAAGTAACGGTCAAAGGCTTTCTCACATTTTTAATATAACTATACCGATTTTTTATCATGTAAATTTGCATATAATCACATTCATTAGACGCGTCTTGAGAGCTTTCGAATGATATCAAAAACGAAAAATGTGTCAAAATTCGACTTGCGGCTTTCTTCCTGCCGACGGCAGATCAATCAGCACTCAACATGTGTTGTTTTAGCACCTTTCCAAATGCGTTTCTGCTCTCATGGTGATCGCGGACATCTGCTGGAAGTGCGTTAAACAATGCAGCTGCTCTGTAAGCGAATCGCTGTCGTCCATACTCTGTCTTAAAGGGACTGTCCCACCTTTTTGAAAGTTGCCGAATCACACTTAATTGTATGTCTACATGTCAGGCGAGGTCAGCTGAACATGTTCGTGAACTTATTTTCCGAGAAAAAAATGTTTATCTTGAAATATATTCAACTTTTAGTTTGAAAGGGAATGTTTCACCTTTGTATTGGTTTTGAACTGAGATAGCCATATCTTTGGCCGTTATTGAAATGTTGAAAATACTAAGGTTATTTTCCCAAAAACTTAGCCGTTTTTAAGCAATTCAATTCATAGTTTGCAAAATGGGGTCTAGGCCAGTGCCGCCGCTGATTGGCTGACAGCGACTTTTCCGCCAATCCCACTTTGTCAGCCAATCAGTGCGGTCTATGGCTCAATCATGACGTCATCATCCCCCCAAAAACTCTATTTGTATAAAGTTAAGTGACTTTTCGAGAGAAAAAAATATCACCATCGTTTTCAGCAGCACTTACTTCATATTCTCGACTACAACCAGCATATATTTGACAACTTTCAGAAAGGTGAAACATTCCCTTAAGCAGAAAGTTGGGTTGGTGACGTCATATTTTTTTTTGTAATAACTTATAAAAAATTGTAATAACTGTGCTGCCAAATGTATGGCACATTTTTTTGTCGACATCTATTGTGCAGAAAAAGCGAACCACCCGGTGTCTAGATTGGCTAGCACTTATCAGCTGGAGTTATTGCAGCAGTTGGCCGCCAGGGACCGCTGGTGAGCCAGGGTGTTATGACGTCACAAGCAGAGGGTACCACTAAATATTGATTGATTGATTGATTTATAAATAAATGAATATTTAGCATTACATATTTAACTGGTACCATTTGCTTGCGACGTCATGACACCCTGGCTCACTAGCGGTCCCTGGCGGCCAACAGCTGCATCAACTCCAGGTGATAGTGCTAGCCTCTAGATTGCGAACCACCCGGGGATCGATAAATGAAAGACGAAAATATTCCGAGGCTGACCTTAAAACAAGTCGACTATCATTACCAGTTGGGTAAAGAGAGACACCGCCGTCGGTTTAGAGGCCCTATTCAGGGGGTGACACCGCTTGAGCGCCGTATAGGCCGCCTCGTCGGTGCTCACAAAACGTGATTTGACGTCACTGGCGGCAGAGCGCTACACCAATAAATTGCAGGATTTCAGCTAGCAATAACGCAATAGTTGAAATTGAACAGTCTGTTGGTGGCGTGTTGCGTGCGGGTTTCGATGGCTGACGTTCAAGTTAGCATCAGATATCACACTGGCAGTGTGATATTCCGAGGTGTCTCGATTTGCCTCAAATTTTGCATACATGGCCTCCTCGATGCGCTGATTCCGAAAATATGCCTTTATAGGGTGGTATTTTGTTGTCGTTTACGAGTTACAGCCATGCGCTTGAGCGCGGCGCCGACGAAGGAGCCGGGCCCCGCCAGTGACGTCACCCGGCGGTCCGCGGAGTTCAAGGTCAAATGGCTCGCGTGTCTTTACCTGGTTATAGGGGCTTGACCCTATTAAATACACATGGGCCTTATTTTTTACAGATGTCAAAATCAAACTAATATCTTTTTGATTAGATCATTGTGGTTGTAAAGGGAATGTTTCACCTTTGAATTGGTTTTGAACTGAGATAGCCATTATCTTTGGCCGTTATTGAAATGTCGAAAATACTAAGGTAATTTCCCCAAAAACTTCGCCGTTTTTAAGCAATTTCATTTCGCATTTGCAAAATGGGGTCTAGGCTACTGCCGCCGCTGATTGGCTGACAGACGCTTTGTCAGTCAATCCCACCTTGTCAGCCAATCAGCGGCGGTCTATAGCTCAATAATGACATCATCCCAAATTTAAAACCTTAATTTGTATATAGTTAAGTGACTTTTCGAGAGCAAAAATATCACCCATCGTTTTCAGCAGCACTTACTTCATATTTTCGACTACAACCAGCGTATATTTGAAAACTTTCAGAAAGGTGAAACATTCCCTTTAAGGACACTCCCCTTTCCAAAAGTTGTCAAATGTACGCCGCTTGTGGTGCAAAATATGGAGTATTTTCTGCCGAACACGATTATGACATTTGTTTCTCGCAAACAGTGCTCAATTTAATAAAAAGTTAAGTTGTAATATTTGGGTTGATGACATATTGAGCTCTAGAGAGCTATACAGAAATCCTTTACGCTGCCAAAGTATGGCACAATTATTTCGAGACAATTCTGGCGCTTTGAATACAAAACAAACCAATTACCAAACCATTTGAAACACGCAAATATCTCCAAGTCTAACCTTAAAACAAGTCGACTATCATCACCATTTGGTAAAGAGGGGTGACGTCATCAGGCGCGTAACCACCACTGGGGTCACTGGGGATCAGTCCCCAACAACATTTTCGGATTTTAACATTACGCCTATGGGCGTTGCATGGAAAGAATCGACTTCAAAGTGCCTCCGTCCCCACCTACTTTCGGGAGGTGGTTACGCCTATGGACGTCATCGGCTTTAGACCCCTATTCAAATACACGTGGGGTTTATTCGTTACAATTGTCAAGACCAAGCTCGAATTTCTTTTTGATTATACCTATGTGGTTGTTTTAACTGCTACCCTACTTAATTTCAATGCAAATCCAAGAAGATGGCTATCTCAACTCAAAACTAATGTTAAGGTGGGAGTGTCCCTTTAACTGCTACCATACTTAATTTCAATGCCAATCCATCACAATGGCTATCTCAACTCAAATTTAATGTCAAGGTGTGGTAGTCCCTTTAATACGTGGTGGATGGAACCGACTGCCGGCTCTGGTGCTTTGCGCGACGCACGTGCACGTCTCGGTTCCGCACAAACAGCGCGGCCAGGGCCTCAGGCTCGGATGCGTCAGTCAGTCAGCCAGCGCAGCGCCATCACAGTGTAGTACTGATGGAGCTGACCAGCGGACAGCCAACCCAGATATTGGGGGTGCCACTGATGTGGTCATATTTACGTTTTCCAGATAGGACTCACAGAAGTTGATATTTTTTTGTGTGGATTATCTGAGTCAGCCGCCCACTGTTCGCCCCATACACAGACGCACAGTAGCGGATTGCTGACATGACAAGTCCGTCCACTATACCAGGCAGCACCTCAGCCGGCAAACCATGTCTGGCGTAGCGGCACAGTGACAGCAGTGTACCCGAGCATCGCCTCCCCACATGGCCCCGACTTATGGTGCGCAACGTGAACGTCGTAGTCGATACCAGCGGTAATCTCACCGGGAGGTGGGGCCCCCACCTGTCAACCTGAGCGACAGTCTGTGGTGAGTCTATGGTGAGCAACGTGCACGCTGTGGACTGTAGTCGATACCAGCGGTAATCTCACCGAGAGGTGGGGCCCCCACCTGTCAACCTGAGCGACAGTCTGTGGTGAGTCTATGGTGAGCAACGTGCACGCTGTGGGCTGTAGTCGATACCAGCGGTAATCTCACCGAGAGGTGGGGCCCCCACCTGTCAACCTGAGCGACAGTCTGTGGTGAGTCTATGGTGAGCAACGTGCACGCTGTGGGCTGTAGTCGATACCAGCGGTAATCTCACCGGGAGGTGGGGCCCCCACCTGTCAACCTGAGCGACAGTCTGTGGTGAGTCTATGGTGAGCAACGTGCACGCTGTGGACTGTAGTCGATGTATGTATGTATGTATTGACAGTAAAAACACTCTCCGATGCATTACACGGCTATTCTGAGTGTCGCGTCATGGTTAAAAGGTAGAGACATGTTAAAAACGACACTTAGCAACATGCATACTAGAAACTAAAATACACTACATGATCATACACACACTCACACAGCGACCGACATAAACATACACGACACCCATCATACACCATGTAAAAGAGCACCGAGCTGACGTTTAAAAGAAGCTAAAGAATCCTCGCGCAGGTCCGGCGGCAACGCGTTGTAGCGCTGCGCTATGCGTTGTAGCGCTGCGCTATGCGTATGCGCAACGCGTTGTAGCGCTGCAATACTGTATAAAAAGCGTCTCTTGCCGGCTTCGGTTCTCACGCGCGGGAGGGCCAAATCAGCATCCTGGCGTGTGCTTCTAGCTCGAAACTCAGAAATTGTCGAAAGCCGGGAAGCGAGAGGCTGTGGTTCCCCGGTGTTGCGAATTTTGTGAAGAAGTTTGAGGGATTGAAGTTCGTACAGCTGCCGGGCGGTGTGCCAGCCCAGTTCATCTCGCACGTCCGATATGTGATCAAATTTACGCCGGCCAGAGACAGCGCGCAAGCCAAAATTGAGGATTTTTTGGAGGCGCTGCATGTTTTTCTCTGAGCCGTTGCCGAACACCGTCAAACAGTATCGGACGTGCGAGATGACAAGGGCGTCGACTATGACAAGAAGAAGTGACGAAGGGATCTGATGACGCACGTGGGTCAGACCGATGAGGATACCGTTACATGTTTTGACGAGGGCAGATACGTGTGAGTCCCACGAGAGGTGCTTGTCGAACAGTACGCCAAGATTCCTCACCGTGGGGCTCTCACGCACTATGTCCTCACGGAACCGAATAGTGGTCGTGGTCATGCCACGACAATTTTGACGGGAGCCACAGACAATGAGCTCCTGTTGTCTGGCGTACCTGTTCGCCGCTACGCTGAGCTGCCGCTGGCGTACCTGTTCACGATACGCCAGCGGCACAGCGCGAGGCTTGAAAAACCGCGGCTGGACATCGGGGTCGACCTCGATGCTCACCGGCTCGCCAGAATAGCGTCCCAACTCCGGACTGAAAACATCGGCGAACTCAGTCACCAGCTCGTCAATGGAGGCATCAGTCGACACCCGACAGATGGCAGGCCAATCCAGTCTGAGTTTGGCCAGCCAGTCCCGACCAAACAGAAACGGACCAGATCCCTTCAGAATGACCAGTGATAGGTCCGCCACTGGAGACCCATACCTAACCTGAACCTGTGCTTGTCCCATAGTGGGCAGCAATTCACCACTGTACGTCTTCAACACTTTGGCACACGGCTGAACCACAGGGCCATCTACCGGCCAGATCCTCCTATACTCCTCCTCTGAGCACACAGACGGCGCCGCCCCCGTATCAATCTCAAGCCGCACAGGTTTGTCATTCACCAAAACATCGACACACAGTGGCGGTTTCCTTTCAGCAGACATTTTCACCTCCTGAGATCGGAACAGAAAGTGCACATCATCATCATTATCATGAAACCCTTCCGAGGCGGTCGACACCGCCGGCGCTGGGTCCAGCAAGCACGCTCCTCCGAGCCCGCCGCCGGCCTGGGATGTCTCCAGCCCCGGCTCGCTGAGATGCTGCACACGCGGCGCCCCGCCGAATGCACAGGCGGCACGCACGTGACCCACGGCGTGGCACCTGTAGCAGCGCAGCTGCCGGGCCGGACACTCGGCCTCGGCGTGCTGTCGCAGGCAGCGGGGGCACTGCATCAGGCTCAGCTGTCCACGACCGGCATCGCGAGGCTGCCAGTGCATGCCGCTGCCACGTCCTCTTCCTCCTGGAGATCCCATGATGACGGGTGCATCACCGCCGGTGCCGTAGCCGCCGCGCGACCAGTGCCGCTGCTGGCCGAGCCCGGCGCCACGTCCCCGTCCGCGGCCGTAGCTGCCGCGACCTCTGGCGCCGCCCCGGCTGAAGTAGTTGATGACGTCACCTCCGGCGCCGTCCCTGCCGAGGAAGTTGATGACGTCACCAACCAGACGCCGGCGCCCCGCTGAACTGGGAAGCGTCCGCGTCTGCCGATTCGCTGAGTTGGGCGATTTTAATGGCCGATGTCAGCGATAGATTCGCCTCCTTTAGGAGCTTGGCTTGAACATATTCGTTCCGTAGGCCACAAACAAATCGGTCCCTCAGCATTTCATCGACCGTGGCACTCAAAAAGTGACAGGGTTTTGCTAAGTAACGCAGCCTGGCTACCAGCGGTATACCAGCGGTAATCTCACCGGGAGGTGGGGCCCCGACCTGTCAACCTGAGCGACAGTCTGTGGTGAGTCTATGGTGAGCAACGTGCACGCTGTGGGCTGTAGTCGATACCAGCGGTAATCTCACCGGGAGGTGGGGCCCCGACCTGTCAACCTGAGCGACAGTCTGTGGTGAGTCTATGGTGAGCAACGTGCACGCTGTGGGCTGTAGTCGATACCAGCGGTAATCTCACCGAGAGGTGGGGCCCCCACCTGTCAACCTGAGCGACAGTCTGTGGTGAGTCTATGGTGAGCAACGTGCACGCTGTGGGCTGTAGTCGATACCAGCGGTAATCTCACCGGGAGGTGGGGCCCCGACCTGTCAACCTGAGCGACAGTCTGTGGTGAGTCTATGGTGAGCAACGTGCACGCTGTGGGCTGTAGTCGATACCAGCGGTAATCTCACCGAGAGGTCCGGCCCAGACCTGTCAATCTGAGCAGTGGCACAAAATGGCTCCATTTGGGTGGGAAATTACACCTAAATAGGAATAATTTTCCACTCGCTCCCCATTTTAGGTGTGAATTTTCCACTCCCAAATTATACATTGTGATATTGATCGACATAAATAGACACAAATACCTAATTAAAAAAAATACTGCTTTTCATATTCAAAACAGAAATCAATATTGTACCATTTTCTACATAAATTTCCACTCTCATAGTCTTTTTAGGGCTCGAATTTTCCACTCTGACACCCAATCAAAAATGTAATCTTGGGACACTGAACCTGAGCGACAGTCTGTTGCCCGAGGTTGACAAAATATCGGTTTAGGGCGTTCACATCAACGTCGGCGGGTTGCGCTGCGCCCGCCGACCTTATAACATTTTATATCGTCGGCCACCACCTAGACCGTGCTGTTCGGTCAATCTCAATTTTCCTCGCCGTTCTGGGGACATAAAAGATAGGAACAAAATGGACATATTCAGTTTTAGACAAATCCTGGCTAAAGTATGTCAAACGATAAACAATCACTTCAACGATATAACTGCTATCACAGTTTAGGCACAAATTCTTCATAAAGCTCATTCATACATATTTTTTTTAGCAGAATTTTCTTGACACAAAAATATTGAAAGTATTAACTAGCAATTTTGAGAAATGTAGCGATGTCAGATCACTCTATATCCCACACCGCTGTGAATGTAAATTGTTTCTCATCTGTTATCCCCAGGACAATGACGCATAATTGTGATCACCCTGCCCGAATGTTTCACCGGTCATGCTACGCTTCGTCCAAGTTATCGATCACACATATATGTGTATTGTTGCCTTGAAATTATATTCTGTGTTTCAGGAAATGAAGAGGATCATGGAGAAGGCATCAAAGACGCATAAACAGAGAGTCGAAGAATTCAACACACACCTGGACAGTCTGTCGGAACATTACGATATTCCCAAAGTCAGCTGGACCAAATAAACTATGTCGGCATTCCCGGAAAATCGTCTGCTTTGAGTCATGTACATCCCCTGTCCCATCCCCCCATCCCCTGTCCCATCCATCCATCCCCATCCCATCCTCCATCCCCTGTCCCATCCCCTGTATATCCCCTGTGGTTGGACCTCGCTATGTGTACAACACACCTCGGAGAGTGCCTGCTGTGGTACTGATGTGAGCGGACTCCACATGCTGAGAATGCAGCCTCAGCCGCCTGGAAGTGCTGCTGCAGCTCGTCTCCTGAGAGCTAATAATCGTGTCTATTGTGTGCACTGATGGCCACGACATAGTACTGTTAACATCCCAACATCACAGAGCACGCCCACGTGATGGAAATAAAATATAACATAGCTTCAACTGTGTATATTCAACAAACATGCGATCAGACCACGCAGGGCGACTTTCGTCCAGCGATATTCCCATTATGTGGGTGAACACCTGCACGTATAACGTGCGATTACCATTGACGACATGCATGCATATATCATCAGACGGCGCTGCCCGGCGCCGGATCGCGGGAGGCATTGTCGGCGCGCTGCCGCATCTGTCGCAGAAGCAGCAGACCGCAGACAGATCATCGCTTCGTCCCAGGGGCGCCGAACAGCCACTGCGGCGCTGATTCAGGTTTTGTCGGTTCAGCCGCGGCGAGATAGGTGCTCTCATTTCTTCTTGCCTCGGCCCTTGCCCTTCTGTTTGACGGTGCTCTGCATTTTGGTGATGCATCGCGGGCAGAACCAGTCCTCGTCACCCGGCGGTACCTGGATACCAACACACACCCTGCGGAACAGAACCAGTCCTCGTCACACACCCTGCGGAACAGAACCAGTCCTCGTCACCCAACACACACCCTGCGGAACAGAACCAGACCTCGTCACACATCCTGCGGAACAGAACCAGTCCTCGTCACCCAACACACCCTGCGGAACAGAACCAGTCCTCGTCACCCAACACACACCCTGCGGAACAGAACCAGTCCTCGTCACCCAACACACCCTGCGGAACAGAACCAGACCTCGTCACACACCCTGCGGAACAGAACCAGTCCTCGTCACCCAACACACCCTGCGGAACAGAACCAGTCCTCGTCACCCAACACACACCCTGCGGAACAGAACCAGTCCTCGTCACCCAACACACACCCTGCGGAACAGAACCAGTCCTCGTCACACACCCTGCGGAACAGAACCAGTCCTCGTCACCCAACACACACCCTGCGGAACAGAACCAGACCTCGTCACACACCCTGCGGAACAGAACCAGTCCTCGTCACCCAACACACCCTGCGGAACAGAACCAGTACTCGTCACACACCCTGCGGAACAGAACCAGTCCTCGTCACCAACACACACCCTGCGGAACAGAACCAGTCCTCGTCACCCAACACACACCCTGCGGAACAGAACCAGACCTCGTCACACACCCTGCGGAACAGAACCAGTCCTCGTCACCCAACACACACCCTGCGGAACAGAACCAGACCTCGTCACACACCCTGCGAAACAGAACCAGTCCTCGTCACCCAACACACACCCTGCGGAACAGAACCAGTCCTCGTCACCCAACACACACCCTGCGGAACAGAACCAGTCCTCGTCACCCAACACACCCTGCGGAACAGAACCAGACCTCGTCACACACCCTGCGGAACAGAACCAGTCCTCGTCACCCAACACACCCTGCGGAACAGAACCAGTCCTCGTCACCCAACACACACCCTGCGGAACAGAACCAGTCCTCGTCACCCAACACACACCCTGCGGAACAGAACCAGTCCTCGTCACACACCCTGCGGAACAGAACCAGTCCTCGTCACCCAACACACACCCTGCGGAACAGAACCAGACCTCGTCACACACCCTGCGGAACAGAACCAGTCCTCGTCACCCAACACCCCCTGCGGAACAGAACCAGTACTCGTCACACACCCTGCGGAACAGAACCAGTCCTCGTCACCCAACACACACCCTGCGGAACAGAACCAGTCCTCGTCACCCAACACACACCCTGCGGAACAGAACCAGACCTCGTCACACACCCTGCGGAACAGAACCAGTCCTCGTCACCCAACACACACCCTGCGGAACAGAACCAGACCTCATCACACACCCTGCGAAACAGAACCAGTCCTCGTCACCCAACACACACCCTGCGGAACAGAACCAGTCCTCGTCACCCAACACACACCCTGCGGAACAGAACCAGTCCTCGTCACACACCCTGCGGAACAGAACCAGTCCTCGTCACCCAACACACACCCTGCGGAACAGAACCAGTCCTCGTCACACACCCTGCGGAACAGAACCAGTCCTCGTCACCCAACACACACCCTGCGGAACAGAACCAGTACTCGTCACACACCCTGCGGAACAGAACCAGAACTCGTCACCCAACACACACCCTGCAGAACAGAACCAGTCCTCGTCACACACCCTGCGGAACAGAACCAGTCCTCGTCACCCAACACACCCTGCGGAACAGAACCAGTCCTCGTCACCCAACACACCCTGCGGAACAGAACCAGTCCTCGTCACCCAACACACACCCTGCGGAACAGAACCAGTACTCGTCACCCAACACACACCCTGCAGAACAGAACCAGTCCTCGTCACCCAACACACCCTGCGGAACAGAACCAGTCCTCGTCACCCAACACACACCCTGCGGAACAGAACCAGTCCTCGTCACACCCTGCGGAACAGAACTCAGTCCTCGTCACCCAACACACAACCTGCGGAACAGAACCAGTCCTCGTCACACACCCTACGGAACAGAACTCAGTCCTCGTCACTCAACACACACACTGCGAAACAGAACCAGTCCTCCTCACCCAACACACACCCTGCGGAACAGAACCAGTCCTCGTTACCCAACACACACCCTGCGAAACAGAACCAGTCCTCGTTACCCAACACACACCCTGCGGAACAGAACCAGTCCTCGTCACCCAACATACACCCTGCGGAACAGAACCAGTCCTCGTCACCCAACACACACCCTGCGGAACAGAACCAGTCCTCGTCACCCAACATACACCACATAAAATAACGCCACAGCAATTTGCTCCACTGTTTTAATTCTGTTCGATATATACCTTAACCCGCGCACTGCAGGGGGTTTGCGCCGAACACGAACTGCAGGGGGGGGGGGGGGGTTGATTTCCGCCCCCCCCCCCCGTGAGATCTCGAAAACTACGTTACGTATCTACAAGCGGAAAACGGCATGTGATATCTTGATACAAGTTCTATCGAAAGTATTTCAGTATTTGTTTAAGTCAGGTCAAAATTGAGGTCACCAGAGGTCATCAAAGGTCAAATTTTCCAGATTTTTCCTGTTTTAGGACTTTGCTCCAGAAATTCCCATATATCTCGGAAACTATGCTAGCTAGAAACAAACGAAAAAAACAAACGCCAGCCAGTGAAATTTGCAATCGACAAGGTGTCCTCAAAGTTGATCTCAGGTCAATATTTGAGGCTCCAGAGATCACATTTTTTTTTGCAAAATTGTTTTTCGCTATTCAATTTTTCCTTAAAGGGAAATAGAGACCTTTTCCCACAAAAATGGAGTTAGCACTTGAAATCGCCAGACGAGACCAAAATATATTGTAAATTCATCACATTTTGCATGAAAACTTTCCTACCGAAAGATATTTCAAGTTATAGTTGATAAGCGTTCCACACTTTTAACGACCGGTACTATGATAAATAATAAATATATTGTGCGTTCTGCTTGTTATGATTACATGCCCGGCGATCCTCTAAAACTAACAGCGATTGGAAAAAGTGGCAATAAAATCGGAAGCTCATCGATGCGCATCAACGGCATAGTTAGTGGTTGCGACCCTCAATTTTTGAAAATCACTTCATTTGTTTTCAACATTAGGAGTTTTGTATAATTTGTATGTGGGTGTTTATAACACTATGCTTTATATTATCATGAAAAATAATATTTCTTCACCAAAAAACTAACAAACAATAACACAAAACTGGCAATTAAATCGGAAGCTCATCGATGCACATCGACGGAGACCTATTTAGCGTCGGCGATTTGTTTACAAAGTCATTGCCATGCTTTTCAGCGCACTTAACCATTTGTGGCGAGTTGTTCCTGATTATATGCTGAGAAGCGGAGCGCTGCTCGAACGCACGCTAGTAGCGCTTTCGTTCTCCATGGCAACTAGGCGTGAGCCAATTAAAAGCCAGAACGTATTCCCTTTCTGGCTTTTGATTGGCTGACGCCTGGTTGCCATGGAGAACGAAAGCGCTACTAGCGCTACTAGCGTGTGTCCGAGCAGCGCTCGGGCATCGTCAAAGGCGATCACCCCATATTCCCGTTTAGTATACCCAAGTCCCGTAGCATGCTTCGTTAATGACGTCACTGGTGCCATTCTTGTGTAGCATTGCAAAATATATCTGATTTTGAGTTGAAAGCTAATGAAAGACTTATTCAAAGTTTTTTTTATGTTTGAATTTTCTTGTCAATCATTATTAAAGGTATTTTATCACTGTATTTCATAGTAGTTGACACTTCAGAAACTTATGACTAATAATATTGTATCCAATATGCATTTCCCTCGCCTTTTGCTACTGTGGCGCAGTGCCGAGTGCTTTGCGAATACTTGCTTGCCTGGGGTTCAAATCATTCCGCCTTTATTTCATTCGAGTTGGCATAGTTTGCATGTTGTTGTTATTCATGACTTATACTGATAGTCAGTCATGCATCACGGATGCTTCACGGATTGCTTCACGGATCAGTTTGATCGGAAACGTCACAGAGCCTCCAAAAATGCCGCACTCGATGTAAACCGGTAGGGAAGGACGAATTTGTCAATGACCTTCATGAAGTACACAAGGTACTTGTTTTGTATTTTTTCCAAACTTTCAACTTTGAATTTGGGAATAATTTAATTTAATTCTTAAATTTGAATAAAATAATTTTAAACCATAACGGTAGTCTAAGAAATTGTTGCTAACAAAATGAAAAGGTCATTATTTCCCTTTAATAAAGATAATGGAAAACTGTGCATATAAGTATTTATCTTGTCAAGGCGCTTTGAATGAATGGCGCATGGTGACCTTGTTAAGTCAGCTTAAAAATTTGGCCTCAGGTCAAGGTCAAGTGGTGACCCAAGTAGGGCATGTTGCATATCGGAAGACGTGTCTCGACGAGACAAACACATTGCTGTCTGTTTTACTTCTCTATCTGCATTATGTCGAGAGTGATTGACAAAAAAGTGATGGTGACCTCAAATTACCCCATAGGGGTCACTGAACAAAACTTACACTTGCATCATCAAGAATATCTTATAATAACATGATCCAGAAGTAATTGGACTAATATCATGCATATCCTTGAAATAGGAAGCATTTGTATATTTCCTCATTTACTTATTATGGGGAGGTTACGAAATTGACCTGACCTTAGGTCACCGATATCAAAATTCCGAGATAAAAGAATTGTAAGTACTTATGCCCTCATGACATCCTGTAAGTTGCAAACTCATCGGCGAGAAACTCTGGCTTTTGCACAACTGCAAACAATTTTGAAGGTGGGTCACTTGACCTGGTCTGGTGACCTGAACTGAGATGACCAGAGGTTATTTTTCTTCTTCAAAGTGTGCGCAATTGATGTCTGAACAGGTGTGCGAAAACCCAGCGACGCTGCGCGCCGCCGTTTTTTCGCTATCTGCGAAAAAAACTGAGGGGGGGGGGGGCGGAAATCAACCTGCAGTGCGCGGGTTAAGCACTTCTCAGCTATTTTTACACCGATTTGCGATGCCGCTGGCACCAAGCGCTGAACATAGGAAGGGGGGGGGGGTGTCAAAAAGGCACCTTAGCACAATATCCTCTATTTTTAGCTTGCATACTCTTCTTTTCTATGGGTTTTGTACATCTGGATACACGATGTTTCCGTAACGCCTTTCACCGTTCCGTAACAGATTTAAACTTACCAGTGATACCAGTCGTCACATCCATCGCAGCCGATCATCGGTGACCCATCGTCCTGGCGGCCGCACTCGGGACAGATCCAGATCCGGTTACCCTCGCTGTCCTGTGACGGGAAGGGATCCAGAGTCGGTACCTACTACTGCCCACCTGCCAGCCTCAGCAGTACAGACGTGCAGACGTGCAGACGTTCGGCGCAGAGGGGTACACACCACACAGTACACTTACACAGCCACAATTAGTGTGTGGCAATCGAATAACGCAATGAGTGTGAACGTCGAACCACGGCACCACGTGTTATTCGAGAAGAGTGAGTGGGTGTGTCCGGAACCGACCGTGAGGCATCAGTCGGAGTGGCAGCCAGGCGGCGGTCTGGTCAGACAGACATTCAAATGTCGAATGTGGCTCGGTTCCACAGCGGCGGGCAACATCTCACCAGGAACGAGCCGACCGTCTCGGCGATGACGGCCGCCCGGCGGCGCCTTGTGGGTGGCGACACCGTCTTCTTCGGCTTGGCCACTGGCGACTTCTTCTTCTCCTTCTCCTTCTTTGGCGGCTTCAACATCGTCGGCGGCTTCAACATCGTAGGCGGCTTCAGTATCGTAGGCGGCTTCAGGATCGTCGGCGCCGGCGCCGGCTCCTCCGCCTTCTTCTTGTCGGGCTTCTTCTTAGGACGCCCGACGGCGCCGAGGTGGACCGGCTCCGGCTGCTCCCGTACCGGCTTAATCGTCCTGCAATAAATACAGACACACACGGTCAGCATGGGGTTAGACCTACAGCAGGAAAACAATACCACTGCGCCGTATTTCTGGTGCCGGCTGCGTCAACAAGCCGCATACAAATGCCAACGGAAGATATATAGGCTGAATTGAGACTGGCATATTGCGGCGTCCTAAATCCTAATCCACCACTGAGACTGGCACATGTTAAGATACAACATTTTTGGGTAAATCACCTGAAGATAACACCGCGGTTCAAGCAATGGCGAGTATACATATTCACTCGCGATGAACGCCAACAAGTCCCTCGTATGGTGCACCGTGCCAGCGACAGTGGTGAACAATGATTGCGGGTCGCCTGGATCTGCGAGTCGCGTCTCGGTCTCAGTGGCGATAGGTCACATGGCGTCGAGCACCTCGTCAGCCGTCGTTAGGAGGGAGGGGCGTGAGAGCAGGGGGACTCACAGTTTGGGAGGCGGCGGCGGCTCCGGACTCGGTGAGCGGCTCCTCTCGGTCGAGTCGGGACTGTTGAGCCGCAGCGTCAGCTTCGTCATCTTGGGTCCGGGCTCGTCTCGGCCCTGCAACGCGTGCATACGCAGTGAGGTCAGTGAAGGGTATTCGGTCGGTCCCGTCTAGTCATCACCACGCCGTCCAGTCATCACCCACACGCCGTCTAGTCATCACCACGCCGTCTAGTCATCACCACGCCGTCTAGTCATCACCACGCCGTCCAGTCATCACCACGCCGTCCAGTCATCACCACGCCGTCTAGTCATCACCACGCCGTCTAGTCATCACCACGCCGTCCAGTCATCACTCACGCCGCTCTAGTCATCAACCACGCCGTCCAGTCATCACCACGGCCGTCTAGTCATCACCACGCCGTCCTAGTCATCACCACGCCGTCCAGTCATCACACGCCGTCCAGTCATCACCACGCCGTCCAGTCATCACCACGCCGTCTAGTCATCACCACGCCGTCCAGTCATCACCAGCCGTCTAGTCATCACCACGCCGTCTAGTCATCACCACGCCGTCTCAGTCATCACCACGCCGTCCAGTCATCACCACGCGTCTAGTCATCACCACGCCGTCCAGTCATCACCACGCCGTCCAGTCATCACCACACGCCGTCCAGTCATCACCACGCCGTCTAGTCATCACCACGCCGTCCAGTCATCACCACGCCGTCTAGTCATCACCACGCCGTCCAGTCATCACCACGCCGTCCAGTCATCACCACGCCGTCTAGTCATCACCACGCCGTCCAGTCATCACACGCGTCTAGTCACGCGTCTAGTCATCACCACGCCGTCTAGTCATCACCACGCCGTCCTAGTCATCACCACGCCGTCTCAGTCATCACCACGCGTCTAGTCATCACCACGCCGTCAGTCATCACCAGCTCCAGTCATCACCACGCCGTCTAGTCATCACCACGCCGTCCAGTCATCACCACGCCGTCTAGTCATCACCACGCCGTCTAGTCATCACCACGCCGTCAGTCATCACCACGCCGTCTAGTCATCACCACGCCGTCCAGTCATCACCACGCCGTCCAGTCATCACACGCCGTCCAGTCATCACCACGCCGTCCAGTCATCACCACGCGTCCAGTCATCACCACGCCGTCCAGTCATCACCACGCCGTCAGTCATCACCACGCCGTCTGGTCATCACCACGCCGTCCAGTCATCACCACGCCGTCTAGTCATCACCACGCCGTCTAGTCATCACCACGCCGTCCAGTCATCACCACGCCGTCCAGTCATCACCACGCCGTCTAGTCATCACCACGCCGTCCAGTCATCACCACGCCATCTAGTCATCACCACGCCGTCTAGTCATCACCACGCCGTCTAGTCATCACCACGTCAGTGACGTGGTGACAGCAGAAAGTTGATCTATTGCGCAGCGCAATAGATCAACTTTCTGCTGTCAAGGGACTATCCCACCTTAACATTATATTGGAGTTGAGATAGCCATTTTGATGGCTTGGCATTGAAATTAAGTATGGTAGCAGTTAAAACAACCACAATGATCTAATCAAAAAGATATTAGAGTTTGATTTTGACATCTGTAAAAAAAAATAAGGCCATGTGTATTTGAATAGGGCCTCTGAACCGACAGCGTCGTCTCGCTTTACCCAGCTGGTAATGATAGTCGATTTCTTTTAAGGTCAGCCTTGGAATATTTTCGTCTTTTCATTTCTCAATCCCGGGTGGTTCGCATGGGTGCGGCTAATTACCGATTGGGACATTGCGATTTTGCAAGGCCACACAACAGCTGAGAGGCGCGCGCTATTTGGCTCGGGGCGCTCCGCGCGGAGAAACGGGATGCGATCCGAGCCGCGGATGCGGCCGGTGCGCATGAAATAATCACCCTGTACGCCGTAGGAATTTGGCTGGGTTACGTGAAAAAAGAGTATCGAATCGTCACAAGATAATTTAACGACCTATCTTTTGAAAGTAGTTTAATCCAATTCGGTTCGACTTAATCGGAGATATAACTTCCCGAAAATGGGCCATTTAACACGTGAACCCTATGGGCTAGTCCAGACTGGTTATTGATTTACCTTGTTTTGGAGGGATTCAATCACGATTCATTTAGGAATATGAATGATTCAGTCACCGTTTGATTCATGGATAACCATTTTGAGAAGTGAATCTTTCCGATTAAAATATTTTTTCTTCTTCTCAAATCACGTTTAACTCACCATGGAAATAGCATTGCACAGTCTTTTGGATTCAATCAGCCTTGTTTCTATGCGGGTTTTGATTCAATCATGATCATACCTCTCCATACCTCTCCTTCCTGTCGTTGTGCTGAGATGACAGCACTATCGCTCTACGGCGTAGGTACATTTCGGGTAGGGTACTAGTTACTGGTTATTTATTTGACTGATTGAATCGATTAGAATCGTTCAAACAAAATCCCTCGAATCAAAGAAAGATCGATTCACCACCGGATTTTGTATTATTCATGAATCATGATTGAATCAACATCCCCATAGAAACAAGGTTGATTGAATCCAAAAGACTGTGCAATGCTATTTCAATGGTGAGTCAAACGTGATTTGATTAAAAATGTTTCGATTCCTTTGAATCGGAAACAATAATCTCTCAAATGGTTATCCATGCATAAAACGGTGACTGAATCATTCATATTCCGAAATGAATAGTGATTGTAATCCTTCCAAACAAGGTAAATCAATAACCAGTCTGGTACTAGCCATAGGGTGCACGTGTTAAATGACCCATTTTCGGGGAGTTATATCTCCGATTCTGTCGAACCGAATTGGATTCA
>JAXIVJ010005337.1:72500-74771 GCA_036785665.1 Chirona hameri | reverse complement strand
CAACATCATCAGCAACATCATCAGCAACATCATCAGCAACATCATCATCAACATCATCATCAACATCATCATCAACATCATCATCAACATCATCATCAACATCATCAGCAACATCATCAGCAACATCATCAGCAACATCATCAGCAACAACATCAACAACATCATCATCAGCAACATCATCATCAGCAACATCATCATCAGCAACATCATCATCATCATCATCATCATCATCATCATCATCATCATCATCATCATCATCATCATCATCATCATCATCATCATCATCATCATCATCATCATCATCATCATCATCATCATCATCATCATCATCATCATCATCATCATCATCATCATCATCATCATCATTATCATCATCATGCCCGGAGGCGGTGTTGTACCGCCTCCGGGCATACCACACCGCCTCCGGGCATACAACACCGCCTCCGGGCATACTACACCGCTTCAGGGCATACCACACCGCCTCCGGGCATACAACACCGCCTCCGGGCATACTACACCGCCTCCGGGCATACCACACCGCCTCCGGGCATACAACAACGCCTCCGGGCATACTGCACCGCCTCCGGGCATACCACACCGCATCCGGGCATACAACACCGCCTCCGGGCATACTACACCGCCTCCGGGCATACCAGACCGCCTCAGGGCATACAACACCGCCTCCGGGCATACAACACCGCCTCCGGGCATACCACACCGCCTCCGGGCATACAACACCGCCTCCGGGCATACAACACCGCCTCCGGGCATACCACACCGCCTCCGGGCATACAACACCGCCTCCGGGCATACAACACCGCCTCCGGGCATACCACACCGTCTCACGTCATCATCAGCAACATCATCAGCAACATCATCAGCAACATCACCAGCAACATCATCAGCAACATCATCAGCAACATCATCAGCAACATCATCAGCAACATCATCATCAACATCATCATCAACATCATCATCAACATCATCATCAACATCATCATCAACATCATCAGCAACATCATCAGCAACATCATCAGCAACATCATCAGCAACATCATCAACAACATCATCATCAGCAACATCATCATCAGCAACATCATCATCAGCAACATCATCATCACCATCATCATCATCATCATCATCATCATCATCATCATCATCATCATCATCATCATCATCATCATCATCATCATCATCATCATCATCATCATCATCATCATCATCATCATCATCATCATCATCATCATTATCATCATCATGCCCGGAGGCGGTGTTGTACCGCCTCCGGGCATACCACACCGCCTCCGGGCATACAACACCGCCTCCGGGCATACTACACCGCCTCCGGGCATACCACACCGCCTCCGGGCATACAACACCGCCTCCGGGCATACTACACCGCCTCCGGGCATACCACACCGCCTCCGGGCATACAACACCGCCTCCGGGCATACTACACCGCCTCGGGCATACCACACCGCCTCCGGGCATACAACACCGCCTCCGGGCATACTGCACCGCCTCCGGGCATACCACACCGCCTCCGGGCATACAACACCGCCTCCGGGCATACTACACCGCCTCCGGGCATACCAGACCGCCTCAGGGCATACAACACCGCCTCCGGGCATACAACACCGCCTCCGGGCATACCACACCGCCTCCGGGCATACAACACCGCCTCCGGGCATACAACACCGCCTCCGGGCATACCACACCGCCTCCGGGCATACAACACCGCCTCCGGGCATACAACACCGCCTCCGGGCATACCACACCGTCTCACGTCATCATCAGCAACATCATCAGCAACATCATCAGCAACATCACCAGCAACATCATCAGCAACATCATCAGCAACATCATCAGCAACATCATCAGCAACATCATCAGCAACATCATCATCAATATCATCATCAACATCATCATCATCATCATCATCATCATCATCATCATCATCATCATCATCATCATCATCATCATCATCATCATCATCATCATCATCATCATCATCATCATCATCATCATCATCATCATCATCATCATCATCATCATCATCATCATCATCATCATCATCATCATCATCATCATCATCATCATCATCATCATCATCATCATCATCATCATTATCATCATCATGCCCGGAGGCGGTGTTGTACCGCCTCCGGGCATACCACACCGCCTCCGGGCATACAACACCGCCTCCGGGCATACTACACCGCCTCCGGGCATACCACACCGCCTCCGGGCATACAACACCGCCTCCGGACA
>JAXIVJ010005337.1:57500-67500 GCA_036785665.1 Chirona hameri | reverse complement strand
TCATCATCATGCCCGGAGGCGGTGTTGTACCGCCTCCGGGCATACCACACCGCCTCCGGGCATACAACACCGCCTCCGGGCATACTACACCGCCTCCGGGCATACCACACCGCCTCCGGGCATACAACACCGCCTCCGGGCATACTACACCGCCTCCGGGCATACCACACCGCCTCCGGGCATACAACACCGCCTCCGGGCATACAACACCGCCTCCGGGCATACCACACCGCCTCCGGGCATACAACACCGCATCCGGGCATACAACACCGCAAACGGGCATACCACACCGTCTCACGTCATCATCAGCAACATCATCAGCAACATCATCAGCAACATCATCAGCAACATCACCAGCAACATCATCAGCAACATCATCAGCAACATCATCAGCAACATCATCATCAACATCATCATCAACATCATCATTAACATCATCATCAACATCAACATCATCATCAACATCATCATCAACATCATCATCAACATCATCATCAACATCATCATCAACATCATCATCAACATCATCATCAACATCATCATCAACATCATCAGCAACATCATCAGCAACATCATCAGCAACATCATCAGCAACATCATCAACAACATCATCATCAGCAACATCATCATCAGCAACATCATCATCAGCAACATCATCATCATCATCATCATCATCATCATCATCATCATCATCATCATCATCATCATCATCATCATCATCATCATCATCATCATCATCATCATCATCATCATCATCATCATCATCATCATCATCATCATCATCATCATCATCATCATCATCATCATCATCATCATCATCATCATCATCATCATCATCATCATCATTATCATCATCAACATCATCATCAACATCATCATCAACATCATCATCAACATCATCATCAACATCATCATCAACATCATCAGCAACATCATCAGCAACATCATCAGCAACATCATCAGCAACATCATCAACAACATCATCATCAGCAACATCATCATCAGCAACATCATCATCAGCAACATCATCATCATCATCATCATCATCATCATCATCATCATCATCATCATCATCATCATCATCATCATCATCATCATCATCATCATCATCATCATCATCATTATCATCATCATGCCCGGAGGCGGTGTTGTACCGCCTCCGGGCATACCACACCGCCTCCGGGCATACAACACCGCCTCCGGGCATACTACACCGCCTCCGGGCATACCACACCGCCTCCGGGCATACAACACCGCCTCCGGGCATACTACACCGCCTCCGGGCATACCACACCGCCTCCGGGCATACAACACCGCCTCCGGGCATACTGCACCGCCTCCGGGCATACCACACCGCCTCCGGGCATACAACACCACCTCCGGGCATACTACACCGCCTCCGGGCATACCAGACCGCCTCAGGGCATACAACACCGCCTCCGGGCATACAACACCGCCTCCGGGCATACCACACCGCCTCCGGGCATACAACACCGCCTCCGGGCATACAACACCGCCTCCGGGCATACCACACCGCCTCCGGGCATACAACACCGCCTCCGGGCATACAACACCGCCTCCGGGCATACCACACCGTCTCACGTCATCATCAGCAACATCATCAGCAACATCATCAGCAACATCACTAGCAACATCATCAGCAACATCATCAGCAACATCATCAGCAACATCATCAGCAACATCATCAGCAACATCATCATCAACATCATCATCAACATCATCATCAACATCATCATCAACATCATCATCAACATCATCAGCAACATCATCAGCAACATCATCAGCAACATCATCAGCAACAACATCAACAACATCATCATCAGCAACATCATCATCAGCAACATCATCATCAGCAACATCATCATCATCATCATCATCATCATCATCATCATCATCATCATCATCATCATCATCATCATCATCATCATCATCATCATCATCATCATCATCATCATCATCATCATCATCATCATCATCATCATCATCATCATCATCATCATCATCATCATCATCATCATCATTATCATCATCATGCCCGGAGGCGGTGTTGTACCGCCTCCGGGCATACCACACCGCCTCCGGGCATACAACACCGCCTCCGGGCATACTACACCGCTTCAGGGCATACCACACCGCCTCCGGGCATACAACACCGCCTCCGGGCATACTACACCGCCTCCGGGCATACCACACCGCCTCCGGGCATACAACAACGCCTCCGGGCATACTGCACCGCCTCCGGGCATACCACACCGCATCCGGGCATACAACACCGCCTCCGGGCATACTACACCGCCTCCGGGCATACCAGACCGCCTCAGGGCATACAACACCGCCTCCGGGCATACAACACCGCCTCCGGGCATACCACACCGCCTCCGGGCATACAACACCGCCTCCGGGCATACAACACCGCCTCCGGGCATACCACACCGCCTCCGGGCATACAACACCGCCTCCGGGCATACAACACCGCCTCCGGGCATACCACACCGTCTCACGTCATCATCAGCAACATCATCAGCAACATCATCAGCAACATCACCAGCAACATCATCAGCAACATCATCAGCAACATCATCAGCAACATCATCAGCAACATCATCATCAACATCATCATCAACATCATCATCAACATCATCATCAACATCATCATCAACATCATCAGCAACATCATCAGCAACATCATCAGCAACATCATCAGCAACATCATCAACAACATCATCATCAGCAACATCATCATCAGCAACATCATCATCAGCAACATCATCATCACCATCATCATCATCATCATCATCATCATCATCATCATCATCATCATCATCATCATCATCATCATCATCATCATCATCATCATCACCATCATCATCATCATCATCATCATCATCATCATCATCATCATCATCATCATTATCATCATCATGCCCGGAGGCGGTGTTGTACCGCCTCCGGGCATACCACACCGCCTCCGGGCATACAACACCGCCTCCGGGCATACTACACCGCCTCCGGGCATACCACACCGCCTCCGGGCATACAACACCGCCTCCGGGCATACTACACCGCCTCCGGGCATACCACACCGCCTCCGGGCATACAACACCGCCTCCGGGCATACTACACCGCCTCCGGGCATACCACACCGCCTCCGGGCATACAACACCGCCTCCGGGCATACTGCACCGCCTCCGGGCATACCACACCGCCTCCGGGCATACAACACCGCCTCCGGGCATACTACACCGCCTCCGGGCATACCAGACCGCCTCAGGGCATACAACACCGCCTCCGGGCATACAACACCGCCTCCGGGCATACCACACCGCCTCCGGGCATACAACACCGCCTCCGGGCATACAACACCGCCTCCGGGCATACCACACCGCCTCCGGGCATACAACACCGCCTCCGGGCATACAACACCGCCTCCGGGCATACCACACCGTCTCACGTCATCATCAGCAACATCATCAGCAACATCATCAGCAACATCACCAGCAACATCATCAGCAACATCATCAGCAACATCATCAGCAACATCATCAGCAACATCATCAGCAACATCATCATCAATATCATCATCAACATCATCATCATCATCATCATCATCATCATCATCATCATCATCATCATCATCATCATCATCATCATCATCATCATCATCATCATCATCATCATCATCATCATCATCATCATCATCATCATCATCATCATCATCATCATCATCATCATCATCATCATCATCATCATCATCATCATCATCATCATCATCATCATCATCATCATTATCATCATCATGCCCGGAGGCGGTGTTGTACCGCCTCCGGGCATACCACACCGCCTCCGGGCATACAACACCGCCTCCGGGCATACTACACCGCCTCCGGGCATACCACACCGCCTCCGGGCATACAACACCGCCTCCGGACATACTACACCGCCTCCGGGCATACCGCACCGCCTCCGGGCATACAACACCGCCTCCGGGCATACTACACCGCCTCCGGGCATACCACACCGCCTCCGGGCATACAACACCGCCTCCGGGCATAATACACCGCCTCCGGGCATACATACCAGTTCGCCTCCGGGCATACAACACCGCCTCCGGGCATACAACACCGCCTCCGGGCATACCACAACGCCTCCGGGCATACAACACCGCCTCCGGGCATACAACACCGCCTCCGGGCATACAACACCGCCTCCGGGCATACCACACCGCCTCCGGGCATACAACACCGCCTCCGGGCATACAACACCGCCTCCGGGCATACCACACCGTCTCACGTCATCATCAGCAACATCATCAGCAACATCATCAGCAACATCACCAGCAACATCATCAGCAACATCATCAGCAACATCATCAGCAACATCATCAGCAACATCATCATCAACATCATCATCAACATCATCATCAACATCATCATCAACATCATCATCAACATCATCAGCAACATCATCAGCAACATCATCAGCAACATCATCAGCAACATCATCAACAACATCATCATCAGCAACATCATCATCAGCAACATCATCATCAGCAACATCATCATCACACATCATCATCATCATCATCATCATCATCATCATCATCATCATCATCATCATCATCATCATCATCATCATCATCATCATCATCATCATCATCATCATCATCATCATCATCATCATCATCATCATCATCATCATCATCATTATCATCATCATGCCCGGAGGCGGTGTTGTACCGCCTCCGGGCATACCACACCGCCTCCGGGCATACAACACCGCCTCCGGGCATACTACACCGCCTCCGGGCATACCACACCGCCTCCGGGCATACAACACCGCCTCCGGGCATACTACACCGCCTCCGGGCATACCACACCGCCTCCGGGCATACAACACCGCCTCCGGGCATACTACACCGCCTCCGGGCATACCACACCGCCTCCGGGCATACAACACCGCCTCCGGGCATACTGCACCGCCTCCGGGCATACCACACCGCCTCCGGGCATACAACACCGCCTCCGGGCATACTACACCGCCTCCGGGCATACCAGACCGCCTCAGGGCATACAACACCGCCTCCGGGCATACAACACCGCCTCCGGGCATACCACACCGCCTCCGGGCATACAACATCGCCTCCGGGCATACAACACCGCCTCCGGGCATACCACACCGCCTCCGGGCATACAACACCGCCTCCGGGCATACAACACCGCCTCCGGGCATACCACACCGTCTCACGTCATCATCAGCAACATCATCAGCAACATCATCAGCAACATCACCAGCAACATCATCAGCAACATCATCAGCAACATCATCAGCAACATCATCAGCAACATCATCAGCAACATCATCATCAATATCATCATCAACATCATCATCATCATCATCATCATCATCATCATCATCATCATCATCATCATCATCATCATCATCATCATCATCATCATCATCATCATCATCATCATCATCATCATCATCATCATCATCATCATCATCATCATCATCATCATCATCATCATCATCATCATCATCATCATCATCATCATCATCATCATCATCATCATCATCATCATCATCATCATCATCATCATCATCATCATCATCATCATCATCATCATCATCATCATCATCATCATCATCATCATCATCATCATCATCATCATCATCATCATCATCATCATCATCATCATCATCATCATCATCATCATCATCATCATCATCATCATCATCATCATCATCATCATCATCATCATCATCATCATCATCATCATCATCATCATCATCATCATCATCATCATCATCATCATCATCATCATCATCATCATCATCATCATTATCATCATCATGCCCGGAGGCGGTGTTGTACCGCCTCCGGGCATACCACACCGCCTCCGGGCATACAACACCGCCTCCGGGCATACTACACCGCCTCCGGGCATACCACACCGCCTCCGGGCATACAACACCGCCTCCGGACATACTACACCGCCTCCGGGCATACCGCACCGCCTCCGGGCATACAACACCGCCTCCGGGCATACTACACCGCCTCCGGGCATACCACACCGCCTCCGGGCATACAACACCGCCTCCGGGCATAATACACCGCCTCCGGGCATACCAGACCGCCTCCGGGCATACAACACCGCCTCCGGGCATACAACACCGCCTCCGGGCATACCACAACGCCTCCGGGCATACAACACCGCCTCCGGGCATACAACACCGCCTCCGGGCATACCACACCGTCTCACGTCATCATCAGCAACATCATCAGCAACATCATCAGCAACATCATCAGCAACATCACCAGCAACATCATCATCAACATCATCAGCAACATCATCAGCAACATCATCAGCAACATCATCATCAACATCATCATCAACAGCAACATCATCATCAGCAACATCATCATCAGCAACATCATCATCATCATCATCATCATCATCATCATCATCATCATCATAATCATCATCATCATCATCATCGTCATCATCATCATCATCATCATCAGCAACATCATCATCAACATCATCATCAGCAACATCATCATCAGCAACATCATCATCAGCAACATCCTCATCAGCAACATCATCATCAGCAACATCATCCTCAGCAACATCATCATCATCATCATCATCATCATCATCATCATCATCATCATCATCATCATCATCATTATCATCATCATGCCCGGAGGCGGTGTTGTACCGCCTCCGGGCATACCACACCGCCTCCGGGCATACAACACCGCCTCCGGGCATACTACACCGCCTCCGGGCATACCACACCGCCTCCGGGCATACAACACCGCCTCCGGGCATACTACACCGCCTCCGGGCATACCACACCGCCTCCGGGCATACAACACCGCCTCCGGGCATACAACACCGCCTCCGGGCATACCACACCGCCTCCGGGCATACAACACCGCCTCCGGGCATACAACACCGCAAACGGGCATACCACACCGTCTCACGTCATCATCAGCAACATCATCAGCAACATCATCAGCAACATCATCAGCAACATCACCAGCAACATCATCAGCAACATCATCAGCAACATCATCAGCAACATCATCATCAACATCATCATCAACATCATCATTAACATCATCATCAACATCAACATCATCATCAACATCATCATCAACATCATCATCAACATCATCATCAACATCATCATCAACATCATCATCAACATCATCATCAACATCATCATCAACATCATCAGCAACATCATCAGCAACATCATCAGCAACATCATCAGCAACATCATCAACAACATCATCATCAGCAACATCATCATCAGCAACATCATCATCAGCAACATCATCATCATCATCATCATCATCATCATCATCATCATCATCATCATCATCATCATCATCATCATCATCATCATCATCATCATCATCATCATCATCATCATCATCATCATCATCATCATCATCATCATCATCATCATCATCATCATCATCATCATCATCATCATCATCATCATCATCATCATCATCATCATCGTCATCATCATTATCATCATCAACATCATCATCAACATCATCATCAACATCATCATCAACATCATCATCAACATCATCATCAACATCATCAGCAACATCATCAGCAACATCATCAGCAACATCATCAGCAACATCATCAACAACATCATCATCAGCAACATCATCATCAGCAACATCATCATCAGCAACATCATCATCATCATCATCATCATCATCATCATCATCATCATCATCATCATCATCATCATCATCATCATCATCATCATCATCATCATCATCATCATCATCATTATCATCATCATGCCCGGAGGCGGTGTTGTACCGCCTCCGGGCATACCACACCGCCTCCGGGCATACAACACCGCCTCCGGGCATACTACACCGCCTCCGGGCATACCACACCGCCTCCGGGCATACAACACCGCCTCCGGGCATACTACACCGCCTCCGGGCATACCACACCGCCTCCGGGCATACAACACCGCCTCCGGGCATACTGCACCGCCTCCAGGCATACCACACCGCCTCCGGGCATACAACACCACCTCCGGGCATACTACACCGCCTCCGGGCATACCAGACCGCCTCAGGGCATACAACACCGCCTCCGGGCATACAACACCGCCTCCGGGCATACCACACCGCCTCCGGGCATACAACACCGCCTCCGGGCATACAACACCGCCTCCGGGCATACCACACCGCCTCCGGGCATACAACACCGCCTCCGGGCATACAACACCGCCTCCGGGCATACCACACCGTCTCACGTCATCATCAGCAACATCATCAGCAACATCATCAGCAACATCACTAGCAACATCATCAGCAACATCATCAGCAACATCATCAGCAACATCATCAGCAACATCATCAGCAACATCATCATCAACATCATCATCAACATCATCATCAACATCATCATCAACATCATCATCAACATCATCAGCAACATCATCAGCAACATCATCAGCAACATCATCAGCAACATCATCAACAACATCATCATCAGCAACATCATCATCAGCAACATCATCATCAGCAACATCATCATCATCATCATCATCATCATCATCATCATCATCATCATCATCATCATCATCATCATCATCATCATCATCATCATCATCATCATCATCATCATCATCATCATCATCATCATCATCATCATCATCATCATCATCATCATCATCATCATCATCATCATCATCATCATCATCATCATCATCATTATCATCATCATGCCCGGAGGCGGTGTTGTACCGCCTCCGGGCATACCACACCGCCTCCGGGCATACAACACCGCCTCCGGGCATACTACACCGCTTCAGGGCATACCACACCGCCTCCGGGCATACAACACCGCCTCCGGGCATACTACACCGCCTCCGGGCATACCACACCGCCTCCGGGCATACAACAACGCCTCCGGGCATACTGCACCGCCTCCGGGCATACCACACCGCATCCGGGCATACAACACCGCCTCCGGGCATACTACACCGCCTCCGGGCATACCAGACCGCCTCAGGGCATACAACACCGCCTCCGGGCATACAACACCGCCTCCGGGCATACCACACCGCCTCCGGGCATACAACACCGCCTCCGGGCATACAACACCGCCTCCGGGCATACCACACCGCCTCCGGGCATACAACACCGCCTCCGGGCATACAACACCGCCTCCGGGCATACCACACCGTCTCACGTCATCATCAGCAACATCATCAGCAACATCATCAGCAACATCACCAGCAACATCATCAGCAACATCATCAGCAACATCATCAGCAACATCATCAGCAACATCATCATCAACATCATCATCAACATCATCATCAACATCATCATCAACATCATCATCAACATCACCAGCAACATCATCAGCAACATCATCAGCAACATCATCAGCAACATCATCAATAACATCATCATCAGCAACATCATCATCAGCAACATCATCATCAGCAACATCATCATCACCATCATCATCATCATCATCATCATCATCATCATCATCATCATCATCATCATCATCATCATCATCATCATCATCATCATCATCATCATCATCATCATCATCATCATCATCATCATCATCATCATCATCATCATCATCATTATCATCATCATGCCCGGAGGCGGTGTTGTACCGCCTCCGGGCATACCACACCGCCTCCGGGCATACAACACCGCCTCCGGGCATACTACACCGCCTCCGGGCATACCACACCGCCTCCGGGCATACAACACCGCCTCCGGGCATACTACACCGCCTCCGGGCATACCACACCGCCTCCGGGCATACAACACCGCCTCCGGGCATACTACACCGCCTCCGGGCATACCACACCGCCTCCGGGCATACAACACCGCCTCCGGGCATACTACACCGCCTCCGGGCATACCACACCGCCTCCGGGCATACAACACCGCCTC
>JAXIVJ010005337.1:47500-52500 GCA_036785665.1 Chirona hameri | reverse complement strand
CACCGCCTCCGGGCATACTACACCGCCTCCGGGCATACCACACCGCCTCCGGGCATACAACACCGCCTCCGGGCATACTACACCGCCTCCGGGCATACCACACCGCCTCCGGGCATACAACACCGCCTCCGGGCATACTACACCGCCTCCGGGCATACCACACCGCCTCCGGGCATACAACACCGCCTCCGGGCATACTGCACCGCCTCCGGGCATACCACACCGCCTCCGGGCATACAACACCGCCTCCGGGCATACTACACCGCCTCCGGGCATACCAGACCGCCTCAGGGCATACAACACCGCCTCCGGGCATACAACACCGCCTCCGGGCATACCACACCGCCTCCGGGCATACAACACCGCCTCCGGGCATACAACACCGCCTCCGGGCATACCACACCGCCTCCGGGCATACAACACCGCCTCCGGGCATACCACACCGTCTCACGTCATCATCAGCAACATCATCAGCAACATCATCAGCAACATCATCAGCAACATCACCAGCAACATCATCATCAACATCATCAGCAACATCATCAGCAACATCATCAGCAACATCATCATCAACATCATCATCAACAGCAACATCATCATCAGCAACATCATCATCAGCAACATCATCATCATCATCATCATCATCATCATCATCATCATCATCATAATCATCATCATCATCATCATCGTCATCATCATCATCATCATCATCAGCAACATCATCATCAACATCATCATCAGCAACATCATCATCAGCAACATCATCATCAGCAACATCCTCATCAGCAACATCATCATCAGCAACATCATCCTCAGCAACATCATCATCATCATCATCATCATCATCATCATCATCATCATCATCATCATCATCATCATTATCATCATCATGCCCGGAGGCGGTGTTGTACCGCCTCCGGGCATACCACACCGCCTCCGGGCATACAACACCGCCTCCGGGCATACTACACCGCCTCCGGGCATACCACACCGCCTCCGGGCATACAACACCGCCTCCGGGCATACTACACCGCCTCCGGGCATACCACACCGCCTCCGGGCATACAACACCGCCTCCGGGCATACAACACCGCCTCCGGGCATACCACACCGCCTCCGGGCATACAACACCGCATCCGGGCATACAACACCGCAAACGGGCATACCACACCGTCTCACGTCATCATCAGCAACATCATCAGCAACATCATCAGCAACATCATCAGCAACATCACCAGCAACATCATCAGCAACATCATCAGCAACATCATCAGCAACATCATCATCAACATCATCATCAACATCATCATTAACATCATCATCAACATCAACATCATCATCAACATCATCATCAACATCATCATCAACATCATCATCAACATCATCATCAACATCATCATCAACATCATCATCAACATCATCATCAACATCATCAGCAACATCATCAGCAACATCATCAGCAACATCATCAGCAACATCATCAACAACATCATCATCAGCAACATCATCATCAGCAACATCATCATCAGCAACATCATCATCATCATCATCATCATCATCATCATCATCATCATCATCATCATCATCATCATCATCATCATCATCATCATCATCATCATCATCATCATCATCATCATCATCATCATCATCATCATCATCATCATCATCATCATCATCATCATCATCATCATCATCATCATCATCATCATCATCATCATCATCATCATCATTATCATCATCAACATCATCATCAACATCATCATCAACATCATCATCAACATCATCATCAACATCATCATCAACATCATCAGCAACATCATCAGCAACATCATCAGCAACATCATCAGCAACATCATCAACAACATCATCATCAGCAACATCATCATCAGCAACATCATCATCAGCAACATCATCATCATCATCATCATCATCATCATCATCATCATCATCATCATCATCATCATCATCATCATCATCATCATCATCATCATCATCATCATCATCATTATCATCATCATGCCCGGAGGCGGTGTTGTACCGCCTCCGGGCATACCACACCGCCTCCGGGCATACAACACCGCCTCCGGGCATACTACACCGCCTCCGGGCATACCACACCGCCTCCGGGCATACAACACCGCCTCCGGGCATACTACACCGCCTCCGGGCATACCACACCGCCTCCGGGCATACAACACCGCCTCCGGGCATACTGCACCGCCTCCGGGCATACCACACCGCCTCCGGGCATACAACACCACCTCCGGGCATACTACACCGCCTCCGGGCATACCAGACCGCCTCAGGGCATACAACACCGCCTCCGGGCATACAACACCGCCTCCGGGCATACCACACCGCCTCCGGGCATACAACACCGCCTCCGGGCATACAACACCGCCTCCGGGCATACCACACCGCCTCCGGGCATACAACACCGCCTCCGGGCATACAACACCGCCTCCGGGCATACCACACCGTCTCACGTCATCATCAGCAACATCATCAGCAACATCATCAGCAACATCACTAGCAACATCATCAGCAACATCATCAGCAACATCATCAGCAACATCATCAGCAACATCATCAGCAACATCATCATCAACATCATCATCAACATCATCATCAACATCATCATCAACATCATCATCAACATCATCATCAGCAACATCATCAGCAACAACATCAACAACATCATCATCAGCAACATCATCATCAGCAACATCATCATCAGCAACATCATCATCATCATCATCATCATCATCATCATCATCATCATCATCATCATCATCATCATCATCATCATCATCATCATCATCATCATCATCATCATCATCATCATCATCATCATCATCATCATCATCATCATCATCATCATCATCATCATCATCATCATCATCATCATCATTATCATCATCATGCCCGGAGGCGGTGTTGTACCGCCTCCGGGCATACCACACCGCCTCCGGGCATACAACACCGCCTCCGGGCATACTACACCGCTTCAGGGCATACCACACCGCCTCCGGGCATACAACACCGCCTCCGGGCATACTACACCGCCTCCGGGCATACCACACCGCCTCCGGGCATACAACAACGCCTCCGGGCATACTGCACCGCCTCCGGGCATACCACACCGCATCCGGGCATACAACACCGCCTCCGGGCATACTACACCGCCTCCGGGCATACCAGACCGCCTCAGGGCATACAACACCGCCTCCGGGCATACAACACCGCCTCCGGGCATACCACACCGCCTCCGGGCATACAACACCGCCTCCGGGCATACAACACCGCCTCCGGGCATACCACACCGCCTCCGGGCATACAACACCGCCTCCGGGCATACAACACCGCCTCCGGGCATACCACACCGTCTCACGTCATCATCAGCAACATCATCAGCAACATCATCAGCAACATCACCAGCAACATCATCAGCAACATCATCAGCAACATCATCAGCAACATCATCAGCAACATCATCATCAACATCATCATCAACATCATCATCAACATCATCATCAACATCATCATCAACATCATCAGCAACATCATCAGCAACATCATCAGCAACATCATCAGCAACATCATCAACAACATCATCATCAGCAACATCATCATCAGCAACATCATCATCAGCAACATCATCATCACCATCATCATCATCATCATCATCATCATCATCATCATCATCATCATCATCATCATCATCATCATCATCATCATCATCATCATCATCATCATCATCATCATCATCATCATCATCATCATCATCATCATCATCATCATTATCATCATCATGCCCGGAGGCGGTGTTGTACCGCCTCCGGGCATACCACACCGCCTCCGGGCATACAACACCGCCTCCGGGCATACTACACCGCCTCCGGGCATACCACACCGCCTCCGGGCATACAACACCGCCTCCGGGCATACTACACCGCCTCCGGGCATACCACACCGCCTCCGGGCATACAACACCGCCTCCGGGCATACTACACCGCCTCCGGGCATACCACACCGCCTCCGGGCATACAACACCGCCTCCGGGCATACTGCACCGCCTCCGGGCATACCACACCGCCTCCGGGCATACAACACCGCCTCCGGGCATACTACACCGCCTCCGGGCATACCAGACCGCCTCAGGGCATACAACACCGCCTCCGGGCATACAACACCGCCTCCGGGCATACCACACCGCCTCCGGGCATACAACACCGCCTCCGGGCATACAACACCGCCTCCGGGCATACCACACCGCCTCCGGGCATACAACACCGCCTCCGGGCATACAACACCGCCTCCGGGCATACCACACCGTCTCACGTCATCATCAGCAACATCATCAGCAACATCATCAGCAACATCACCAGCAACATCATCAGCAACATCATCAGCAACATCATCAGCAACATCATCAGCAACATCATCAGCAACATCATCATCAATATCATCATCAACATCATCATCATCATCATCATCATCATCATCATCATCATCATCATCATCATCATCATCATCATCATCATCATCATCATCATCATCATCATCATCATCATCATCATCATCATCATCATCATCATCATCATCATCATCATCATCATCATCATCATCATCATCATCATCATTATCATCATCATGCCCGGAGGCGGTGTTGTACCGCCTCCGGGCATACCACACCGCCTCCGGGCATACAACACCGCCTCCGGGCATACTACACCGCCTCCGGGCATACCACACCGCCTCCGGGCATACAACACCGCCTCCGGACATACTACACCGCCTCCGGGCATACCGCACCGCCTCCGGGCATACAACACCGCCTCCGGGCATACTACACCGCCTCCGGGCATACCACACCGCCTCCGGGCATACAACACCGCCTCCGGGCATAATACACCGCCTCCGGGCATACCAGTTCGCCTCCGGGCATACAACACCGCCTCCGGGCATACAACACCGCCTCCGGGCATACCACAACGCCT
>JAXIVJ010005337.1:37500-42500 GCA_036785665.1 Chirona hameri | reverse complement strand
CGGGCATACCACACCGCCTCCGGGCATACAACACCGCCTCCGGGCATACAACACCGCCTCCGGGCATACCACACCGCCTCCGGGCATACAACACCGCATCCGGGCATACAACACCGCAAACGGGCATACCACACCGTCTCACGTCATCATCAGCAACATCATCAGCAACATCATCAGCAACATCATCAGCAACATCACCAGCAACATCATCAGCAACATCATCAGCAACATCATCAGCAACATCATCATCAACATCATCATCAACATCATCATTAACATCATCATCAACATCAACATCATCATCAACATCATCATCAACATCATCATCAACATCATCATCAACATCATCATCAACATCATCATCAACATCATCATCAACATCATCATCAACATCATCAGCAACATCATCAGCAACATCATCAGCAACATCATCAGCAACATCATCAACAACATCATCATCAGCAACATCATCATCAGCAACATCATCATCAGCAACATCATCATCATCATCATCATCATCATCATCATCATCATCATCATCATCATCATCATCATCATCATCATCATCATCATCATCATCATCATCATCATCATCATCATCATCATCATCATCATCATCATCATCATCATCATCATCATCATCATCATCATCATCATCATCATCATCATCATCATCATCATCATCATCATCATTATCATCATCAACATCATCATCAACATCATCATCAACATCATCATCAACATCATCATCAACATCATCATCAACATCATCAGCAACATCATCAGCAACATCATCAGCAACATCATCAGCAACATCATCAACAACATCATCATCAGCAACATCATCATCAGCAACATCATCATCAGCAACATCATCATCATCATCATCATCATCATCATCATCATCATCATCATCATCATCATCATCATCATCATCATCATCATCATCATCATCATCATCATCATCATTATCATCATCATGCCCGGAGGCGGTGTTGTACCGCCTCCGGGCATACCACACCGCCTCCGGGCATACAACACCGCCTCCGGGCATACTACACCGCCTCCGGGCATACCACACCGCCTCCGGGCATACAACACCGCCTCCGGGCATACTACACCGCCTCCGGGCATACCACACCGCCTCCGGGCATACAACACCGCCTCCGGGCATACTGCACCGCCTCCGGGCATACCACACCGCCTCCGGGCATACAACACCACCTCCGGGCATACTACACCGCCTCCGGGCATACCAGACCGCCTCAGGGCATACAACACCGCCTCCGGGCATACAACACCGCCTCCGGGCATACCACACCGCCTCCGGGCATACAACACCGCCTCCGGGCATACAACACCGCCTCCGGGCATACCACACCGCCTCCGGGCATACAACACCGCCTCCGGGCATACAACACCGCCTCCGGGCATACCACACCGTCTCACGTCATCATCAGCAACATCATCAGCAACATCATCAGCAACATCACTAGCAACATCATCAGCAACATCATCAGCAACATCATCAGCAACATCATCAGCAACATCATCAGCAACATCATCATCAACATCATCATCAACATCATCATCAACATCATCATCAACATCATCATCAACATCATCAGCAACATCATCAGCAACATCATCAGCAACATCATCAGCAACAACATCAACAACATCATCATCAGCAACATCATCATCAGCAACATCATCATCAGCAACATCATCATCATCATCATCATCATCATCATCATCATCATCATCATCATCATCATCATCATCATCATCATCATCATCATCATCATCATCATCATCATCATCATCATCATCATCATCATCATCATCATCATCATCATCATCATCATCATCATCATCATCATCATCATCATCATTATCATCATCATGCCCGGAGGCGGTGTTGTACCGCCTCCGGGCATACCACACCGCCTCCGGGCATACAACACCGCCTCCGGGCATACTACACCGCTTCAGGGCATACCACACCGCCTCCGGGCATACAACACCGCCTCCGGGCATACTACACCGCCTCCGGGCATACCACACCGCCTCCGGGCATACAACAACGCCTCCGGGCATACTGCACCGCCTCCGGGCATACCACACCGCATCCGGGCATACAACACCGCCTCCGGGCATACTACACCGCCTCCGGGCATACCAGACCGCCTCAGGGCATACAACACCGCCTCCGGGCATACAACACCGCCTCCGGGCATACCACACCGCCTCCGGGCATACAACACCGCCTCCGGGCATACAACACCGCCTCCGGGCATACCACACCGCCTCCGGGCATACAACACCGCCTCCGGGCATACAACACCGCCTCCGGGCATACCACACCGTCTCACGTCATCATCAGCAACATCATCAGCAACATCATCAGCAACATCACCAGCAACATCATCAGCAACATCATCAGCAACATCATCAGCAACATCATCAGCAACATCATCATCAACATCATCATCAACATCATCATCAACATCATCATCAACATCATCATCAACATCATCAGCAACATCATCAGCAACATCATCAGCAACATCATCAGCAACATCATCAACAACATCATCATCAGCAACATCATCATCAGCAACATCATCATCAGCAACATCATCATCACCATCATCATCATCATCATCATCATCATCATCATCATCATCATCATCATCATCATCATCATCATCATCATCATCATCATCATCATCATCATCATCATCATCATCATCATCATCATCATCATCATCATCATCATCATTATCATCATCATGCCCGGAGGCGGTGTTGTACCGCCTCCGGGCATACCACACCGCCTCCGGGCATACAACACCGCCTCCGGGCATACTACACCGCCTCCGGGCATACCACACCGCCTCCGGGCATACAACACCGCCTCCGGGCATACTACACCGCCTCCGGGCATACCACACCGCCTCCGGGCATACAACACCGCCTCCGGGCATACTACACCGCCTCCGGGCATACCACACCGCCTCCGGGCATACAACACCGCCTCCGGGCATACTGCACCGCCTCCGGGCATACCACACCGCCTCCGGGCATACAACACCGCCTCCGGGCATACTACACCGCCTCCGGGCATACCAGACCGCCTCAGGGCATACAACACCGCCTCCGGGCATACAACACCGCCTCCGGGCATACCACACCGCCTCCGGGCATACAACACCGCCTCCGGGCATACAACACCGCCTCCGGGCATACCACACCGCCTCCGGGCATACAACACCGCCTCCGGGCATACAACACCGCCTCCGGGCATACCACACCGTCTCACGTCATCATCAGCAACATCATCAGCAACATCATCAGCAACATCACCAGCAACATCATCAGCAACATCATCAGCAACATCATCAGCAACATCATCAGCAACATCATCAGCAACATCATCATCAATATCATCATCAACATCATCATCATCATCATCATCATCATCATCATCATCATCATCATCATCATCATCATCATCATCATCATCATCATCATCATCATCATCATCATCATCATCATCATCATCATCATCATCATCATCATCATCATCATCATCATCATCATCATCATCATCATCATCATCATCATCATCATCATCATCATCATCATCATCATCATTATCATCATCATGCCCGGAGGCGGTGTTGTACCGCCTCCGGGCATACCACACCGCCTCCGGGCATACAACACCGCCTCCGGGCATACTACACCGCCTCCGGGCATACCACACCGCCTCCGGGCATACAACACCGCCTCCGGACATACTACACCGCCTCCGGGCATACCGCACCGCCTCCGGGCATACAACACCGCCTCCGGGCATACTACACCGCCTCCGGGCATACCACACCGCCTCCGGGCATACAACACCGCCTCCGGGCATAATACACCGCCTCCGGGCATACCAGTTCGCCTCCGGGCATACAACACCGCCTCCGGGCATACAACACCGCCTCCGGGCATACCACAACGCCTCCGGGCATACAACACCGCCTCCGGGCATACAACACCGCCTCCGGGCATACAACACCGCCTCCGGGCATACCACACCGCCTCCGGGCATACAACACCGCCTCCGGGCATACAACACCGCCTCCGGGCATACCACACCGTCTCACGTCATCATCAGCAACATCATCAGCAACATCATCAGCAACATCACCAGCAACATCATCAGCAACATCATCAGCAACATCATCAGCAACATCATCAGCAACATCATCATCAACATCATCATCAACATCATCATCAACATCATCATCAACATCATCATCAACATCATCAGCAACATCATCAGCAACATCATCAGCAACATCATCAGCAACATCATCAACAACATCATCATCAGCAACATCATCATCAGCAACATCATCATCAGCAACATCATCATCACCATCATCATCATCATCATCATCATCATCATCATCATCATCATCATCATCATCATCATCATCATCATCATCATCATCATCATCATCATCATCATCATCATCATCATCATCATCATCATCATCATCATCATCATCATCATCATCATCATCATCATTATCATCATCATGCCCGGAGGCGGTGTTGTACCGCCTCCGGGCATACCACACCGCCTCCGGGCATACAACACCGCCTCCGGGCATACTACACCGCCTCCGGGCATACCACACCGCCTCCGGGCATACAACACCGCCTCCGGGCATACTACACCGCCTCCGGGCATACCACACCGCCTCCGGGCATACAACACCGCCTCCGGGCATACTACACCGCCTCCGGGCATACCACACCGCCTCCGGGCATACAACACCGCCTCCGGGCATACTGCACCGCCTCCGGGCATACCACACCGCCTCCGGGCATACAACACCGCCTCCGGGCATACTACACCGCCTCCGGGCATACCAGACCGCCTCAGGGCATACAACACCGCCTCCGGGCATACAACACCGCCTCCGGGCATACCACAC
>JAXIVJ010005337.1:25000-30000 GCA_036785665.1 Chirona hameri | reverse complement strand
CAACATCATCCTCAGCAACATCATCATCATCATCATCATCATCATCATCATCATCATCATCATCATCATCATCATCATTATCATCATCATGCCCGGAGGCGGTGTTGTACCGCCTCCGGGCATACCACACCGCCTCCGGGCATACAACACCGCCTCCGGGCATACTACACCGCCTCCGGGCATACCACACCGCCTCCGGGCATACAACACCGCCTCCGGGCATACTACACCGCCTCCGGGCATACCACACCGCCTCCGGGCATACAACACCGCCTCCGGGCATACAACACCGCCTCCGGGCATACCACACCGCCTCCGGGCATACAACACCGCATCCGGGCATACAACACCGCAAACGGGCATACCACACCGTCTCACGTCATCATCAGCAACATCATCAGCAACATCATCAGCAACATCATCAGCAACATCACCAGCAACATCATCAGCAACATCATCAGCAACATCATCAGCAACATCATCATCAACATCATCATCAACATCATCATTAACATCATCATCAACATCAACATCATCATTAACATCATCATCAACATCATCATCAACATCATCATCAACATCATCATCAACATCATCATCAACATCATCATCAACATCATCATCAACATCATCAGCAACATCATCAGCAACATCATCAGCAACATCATCAGCAACATCATCAACAACATCATCATCAGCAACATCATCATCAGCAACATCATCATCAGCAACATCATCATCATCATCATCATCATCATCATCATCATCATCATCATCATCATCATCATCATCATCATCATCATCATCATCATCATCATCATCATCATCATCATCATCATCATCATCATCATCATCATCATCATCATCATCATCATCATCATCATCATCATCATCATCATCATCATCATCATCATCATCATCATCATTATCATCATCAACATCATCATCAACATCATCATCAACATCATCATCAACATCATCATCAACATCATCATCAACATCATCAGCAACATCATCAGCAACATCATCAGCAACATCATCAGCAACATCATCAACAACATCATCATCAGCAACATCATCATCAGCAACATCATCATCAGCAACATCATCATCATCATCATCATCATCATCATCATCATCATCATCATCATCATCATCATCATCATCATCATCATCATCATCATCATCATCATCATCATCATTATCATCATCATGCCCGGAGGCGGTGTTGTACCGCCTCCGGGCATACCACACCGCCTCCGGGCATACAACACCGCCTCCGGGCATACTACACCGCCTCCGGGCATACCACACCGCCTCCGGGCATACAACACCGCCTCCGGGCATACTACACCGCCTCCGGGCATACCACACCGCCTCCGGGCATACAACACCGCCTCCGGGCATACTGCACCGCCTCCGGGCATACCACACCGCCTCCGGGCATACAACACCACCTCCGGGCATACTACACCGCCTCCGGGCATACCACACCGCCTCCGGGCATACAACACCGCCTCCGGGCATACTACACCGCCTCCGGGCATACCACACCGCCTCCGGGCATACAACACCGCCTCCGGGCATACAACACCGCCTCCGGGCATACCACACCGCCTCCGGGCATACAACACCGCCTCCGGGCATACAACACCGCCTCCGGGCATACCAGTTCGCCTCCGGGCATACAACACCGCCTCCGGGCATACAACACCGCCTCCGGGCATACCACAACGCCTCCGGGCATACAACACCGCCTCCGGGCATACAACACCGCCTCCGGGCATACAACACCGCCTCCGGGCATACCACACCGCCTCCGGGCATACAACACCGCCTCCGGGCATACAACACCGCCTCCGGGCATACCACACCGTCTCACGTCATCATCAGCAACATCATCAGCAACATCATCAGCAACATCACCAGCAACATCATCAGCAACATCATCAGCAACATCATCAGCAACATCATCAGCAACATCATCATCAACATCATCATCAACATCATCATCAACATCATCATCAACATCATCATCAACATCATCAGCAACATCATCAGCAACATCATCAGCAACATCATCAGCAACATCATCAACAACATCATCATCAGCAACATCATCAGCAACATCATCATCAGCAACATCATCATCACCATCATCATCATCATCATCATCATCATCATCATCATCATCATCATCATCATCATCATCATCATCATCATCATCATCATCATCATCATCATCATCATCATCATCATCATCATCATCATCATCATCATCATCATCATCATTATCATCATCATGCCCGGAGGCGGTGTTGTACCGCCTCCGGGCATACCACACCGCCTCCGGGCATACAACACCGCCTCCGGGCATACTACACCGCCTCCGGGCATACCACACCGCCTCCGGGCATACAACACCGCCTCCGGGCATACTACACCGCCTCCGGGCATACCACACCGCCTCCGGGCATACAACACCGCCTCCGGGCATACTACACCGCCTCCGGGCATACCACACCGCCTCCGGGCATACAACACCGCCTCCGGGCATACTGCACCGCCTCCGGGCATACCACACCGCCTCCGGGCATACAACACCGCCTCCGGGCATACTACACCGCCTCCGGGCATACCAGACCGCCTCAGGGCATACAACACCGCCTCCGGGCATACAACACCGCCTCCGGGCATACCACACCGCCTCCGGGCATACAACACCGCCTCCGGGCATACAACACCGCCTCCGGGCATACCACACCGCCTCCGGGCATACAACACCGCCTCCGGGCATACCACACCGTCTCACGTCATCATCAGCAACATCATCAGCAACATCATCAGCAACATCATCAGCAACATCACCAGCAACATCATCATCAACATCATCAGCAACATCATCAGCAACATCATCAGCAACATCATCATCAACATCATCATCAACAGCAACATCATCATCAGCAACATCATCATCAGCAACATCATCATCATCATCATCATCATCATCATCATCATCATCATCATAATCATCATCATCATCATCATCGTCATCATCATCATCATCATCATCAGCAACATCATCATCAACATCATCATCAGCAACATCATCATCAGCAACATCATCATCAGCAACATCCTCATCAGCAACATCATCATCAGCAACATCATCCTCAGCAACATCATCATCATCATCATCATCATCATCATCATCATCATCATCATCATCATCATCATCATTATCATCATCATGCCCGGAGGCGGTGTTGTACCGCCTCCGGGCATACCACACCGCCTCCGGGCATACAACACCGCCTCCGGGCATACTACACCGCCTCCGGGCATACCACACCGCCTCCGGGCATACAACACCGCCTCCGGGCATACTACACCGCCTCCGGGCATACCACACCGCCTCCGGGCATACAACACCGCCTCCGGGCATACAACACCGCCTCCGGGCATACCACACCGCCTCCGGGCATACAACACCGCATCCGGGCATACAACACCGCAAACGGGCATACCACACCGTCTCACGTCATCATCAGCAACATCATCAGCAACATCATCAGCAACATCATCAGCAACATCACCAGCAACATCATCAGCAACATCATCAGCAACATCATCAGCAACATCATCATCAACATCATCATCAACATCATCATTAACATCATCATCAACATCAACATCATCATCAACATCATCATCAACATCATCATCAACATCATCATCAACATCATCATCAACATCATCATCAACATCATCATCAACATCATCATCAACATCATCAGCAACATCATCAGCAACATCATCAGCAACATCATCAGCAACATCATCAACAACATCATCATCAGCAACATCATCATCAGCAACATCATCATCAGCAACATCATCATCATCATCATCATCATCATCATCATCATCATCATCATCATCATCATCATCATCATCATCATCATCATCATCATCATCATCATCATCATCATCATCATCATCATCATCATCATCATCATCATCATCATCATCATCATCATCATCATCATCATCATCATCATCATCATCATCATCATCATCATCATCATTATCATCATCAACATCATCATCAACATCATCATCAACATCATCATCAACATCATCATCAACATCATCATCAACATCATCAGCAACATCATCAGCAACATCATCAGCAACATCATCAGCAACATCATCAACAACATCATCATCAGCAACATCATCATCAGCAACATCATCATCAGCAACATCATCATCATCATCATCATCATCATCATCATCATCATCATCATCATCATCATCATCATCATCATCATCATCATCATCATCATCATCATCATCATCATTATCATCATCATGCCCGGAGGCGGTGTTGTACCGCCTCCGGGCATACCACACCGCCTCCGGGCATACAACACCGCCTCCGGGCATACTACACCGCCTCCGGGCATACCACACCGCCTCCGGGCATACAACACCGCCTCCGGGCATACTACACCGCCTCCGGGCATACCACACCGCCTCCGGGCATACAACACCGCCTCCGGGCATACTGCACCGCCTCCGGGCATACCACACCGCCTCCGGGCATACAACACCACCTCCGGGCATACTACACCGCCTCCGGGCATACCACACCGCCTCCGGGCATACAACACCGCCTCCGGGCATACTACACCGCCTCCGGGCATACCACACCGCCTCCGGGCATACAACACCGCCTCCGGGCATACAACACCGCCTCCGGGCATACCACACCGCCTCCGGGCATACAACACCGCCTCCGGGCATACAACACCGCCTCCGGGCATACCAGTTCGCCTCCGGGCATACAACACCGCCTCCGGGCATACAACACCGCCTCCGGGCATACCACAACGCCTCCGGGCATACAACACCGCCTCCGGGCATACAACACCGCCTCCGGGCATACAACACCGCCTCCGGGCATACCACACCGCCTCCGGGCATACAACACCGCC
>JAXIVJ010005337.1:0-2500 GCA_036785665.1 Chirona hameri | reverse complement strand
ATCATTCATCATGCCGAGGCGGGTGTTGTACCGCCTCCGGGGCATACCACACCACATCGGCATACCCGTGGGCATACAACACCGCCTCCGGGCATTACTACACACCGCCTCCGGGCATAACCACACTCGCCTCCGGGCATACAACACCGCCTCCGGACATACTAGCACCGCCTCCGGGCATACCGCACCGCCTCCGGGCAAACAACACCGCCTCCGGGCATACTACACCCGCCTCCGGGCATACCAACGACCGCCTCCGGGCATACACACCGCCTCCGGGCATAATAAACCGCCTCCGGCATACCAGAACCGCACTCCGGGCATACAACACCGCCTCCGGGCATACAACACGGCCTCCGGGCATACCACAACGCCTCCGGGCATACAACACCGCCCTCCGGGCATACAACACCGCCTCCGGGCATACCACACCGTCTCACGTCATCATCAGCAACATCATCAGCAACATCATCAGCAACATCATCAGCAACATCACTCAGCAACATCATCACCAATCATCAGCACACACAGCACATCATCAGCAACATCACATCAGCAACATCATCATCACAGCAACATCATCATCAGCAACATCATCATCAGCAACATCATCATCATCATCAATCATCATCATCATCATAATCATCATCATAATCATCATCATCATCATCGTCCATCATCATCATCATCATCATCAGCAACATCATCATCAACATCATCATCAGCAACATCATCATCAGCAACATCATCATCAGCAACATCCTCATCAGCAACATCATCATCAGCAACATCATCCTCAGCAACATCATCATCATCATCATCATCATCATCATCATCATCATCATCATCATCATCATCATCATTATCATCATCATGCCCGGAGGGCGGTGTTGTACCGCCTCCGGGCATACACACCGCCTCCGGGCATACAACACCGCCTCCGGGCATACTACCACACGCCTCCGTGCATATCACACAGCCGCCTCCGGGCATACAACACCGCCTCCGCATACTACACCGCCTCCGGGCATACGTACACACCGGCCGCTCCGGGCATACAACACCGCCTCCGGCATACAACACCGCCTCCGGGCATACCAAACCGCCTCCGGGCATACAACACCGCCTACCGGGCATACAACACCGAGCTAAACGGGCATACCACACCGTCTCACGTCATACATCTAGGCAACATCATCAGCAACAGCATCTGCAACATCAGTCAGCAACATCACCAGCAACATCATCAGCAACATCATCAGCAACATCATCAGCAACATCATCAGCAACATCATCATCAACATCACCATTAACATCATCATCACATCAACATCATCATCAACATCATCATCAACATCATCCATACAACATCATCATCAACATCATCATCAACATCATCATCAACATCATCATCAACATCATCATCAACATCATCATCAACATCATCAGCAACATCATCAGCAACATCATAACAGCATCATCATCAACAACATCATCATCAGCAACATCATCATCACAACATCATCATCAGCAACATCTATCATCATCACATCATCATCAGCATCATCATCAGCATCACATCGATCATCATCATCATCATCATCTCATCATCATCATCATCACATCATAAACATCATCATCATCATCATCATCATCATCAATCATCATCATCATCATCATCATCATCATCATCATCATCATCATCATCATCATCATCATCATCATCATCATCATCATATCATCATATCATCATCATCATCATCATCATCATCATCATCACTATCATCATCAACATCATCATCAACATCATCATCAACATCATCATCAACATCATCACAACATCATCAACAATCATCATCAGCAACTCATCATCAACACATCCATCATCATCACTATCATCATCGATCAGCAACATCATCATCAGCAACATCATCATCATCATCATCATCATCATCATCATACATCATCATCATCATCATCATCATCATCATCATTCATCATCATCATCATCATACATCATCATCATCATCATCATTATCATCATCATGCCGTGAGGCGTGTTAGTTACCGCCTCCGGGCATACCACCACCTCGCCTCCGGGCATACAACACCGCCTCCGGGCATACTACAACCGCCTCCGGGCATACCACAACCCGCCTCGGGCATACAACACCGCCTCCGGGCATACTAACACCGCCTCCGGGCATACCACACCGCCTCCGGGCATACAACACCGCCTCCGGGCATACTGCACCGCCTCCAGGGCATACCACCACCGCCTCCGGCATACAACCACCACCTCCGGGCATACTACACCGCTCCGGGCATACCACACCGCCTCAGGGCATACAACACCGCTCCGGGCATAGACACCCGCCTCCGGCATACCACACCTGCCTCCGGGCATACAACACCACACGCCTCCGGGCATACAAACACCGCCTCCGGGGCATAACCACACCGCCTCCGGGCATACAACACCGCCTCCGGGCATACAAAC